>CAXHWN010002543.1:0-12000 GCA_964020975.1 Hermodice carunculata
AATTGTAAAACTTTGTGAACTAACTTTTTGATTAAATTTGTAAATATACTGTACGATAGATCTAGAATTCCCTGCAGATCACACTCTATTTTCATTGTTCCTGCTTGGTGGGACCACAAGGCCGCATCGCAGGCAATATGTAGCCACACATAGGAAAATGTTAAGACCTTTCTACCCATGTTGCAACCAGGATTACTTTTGAAAAACCTATTGTGGGGACATAACTTTTTGTACCCTGGATATTTTTTCCTTATTAAAGAAACTTTTATTTCAGCGAGATCATGCAATCATGGAGGTAAAAACAGAATCGACTGGTCCTCAAATGCTAAGCACCAGCCAACCACTTTTCCCCCAAATAATCAGCCAAACAGCCTGCAGCACTTCCACTACCACAATTAAAGATAAAAGAGACGTACACTCAAGAAGACTCTTCTGATGAAGAAAACCATCATGGCAACAGCAAAGTCACTGACAAAGCGACTAAACAGAACCCATTCTCGAGAAAATAGAAAAGCCTTGTGGAAATGGCAACAAAGGACCACAAGACATATAAGCAATTTATGAGAAGGATGTCCCAAAACTGCTTGATGCACTTGGCATTTCTGATAAAAATAATACCACAGACAGCGGCGACTAATGTCAGATTTATCGTACAAAATTTGCTTCAATTACGATAGTTCTAGCCATAATTGTGCATAAAGAGAAACAACCATTAGTTCTAGTGATCCACAAGTAAGGATATGCGGAATAATAAACTCAGTATAAAAATAATGTGTTGGCGGTGTTGTTTTAAATTTCGTATCTATCTATCTATCTATCTATCTATCTATCTACCTATCTATCTATCTATCTATCTATCTATCTATCTATCTATCTATCTATCTATCTATCTATCTATCTATCTATCTATCTATCTATCTATCTATCTAAATATATATATATGTATATATATATATATATATATATATATATATATATATATATATATATATATATATACTCCTAGATAGACTCATCTGCCAGAAAGCGTACCCGTAATCAGTAGCGTAGAGCATACTAAAATATAACATCAGCAGGGGGCATCTCAGAATTACCAGAGGATTCTACTTTTTTCACACAATAGAGAGGTTCATTTAGACATGGACCCCTTTATAGGGTGCATTAATGAGGTGTTTAATTAAAACATAGGCCTACAGGAATCCACTTGGCAAAATAACAATAAAATATATTTATATATATATATATACATATATATATATATATATATTGTAGTACTCGGTCTCACAATATTTTGATGAAAAAATAATACCCCCCTCTGCCTTTTTTTTTTCTTTTTTCGTCTTCTTCTTCTGCTTCTTCTTCTTCTTCTTCTTCTTCTTCTTCTTCTTCTTCTTCTTCTTCTTCTTCTTCTTCTTCTTCTTCTATTTGAAGATGCTATGGCGGCATTTTTTCTAATTTACAGCTTTTTACAAGAATTTATGTACACTCTATTCACTGAAATGTCTCCACAGAACCTTAAAGCACAACAAATGCACAGCGCAGTTTAAGCATCTTATCAGTCATATAAAGTGTTCAGCTTCTCTTACATATAAGTAGTGTTAAATTAAAAAAAAAAATCAGAAATCAACACAAAAGTTCGATCCTAATAGTTTCATTCCTCAACACCGGGATAATTGACCTATCAAACAGGTAAGTCTAATGAATGTCCCACAGCATCAAGGTAATTTATCAATAATTGAACTAGATTTAATGTTTATCCCTCAACACCGGGATAATTGATTTATCAAAAAACAGTGTTTCATGACAAACTAGTCAATAATAGACATACTTCATATCAATTCACAATATATAATTACTATTAAGTTAAACAAGCTGATATAAGGACTTTCCCTGAGAATTGCTGTAACTTGGGGAAAAAAACTTAAAAGAAATACTTGCAAGCTTATTATTTGCCTTTATTCATTCCTTTAAATGTCTGGGTACAAAAAGAAGCCTTAGTGACTTTAGTATCGCCTGGCGTGATGCAGGCGGATGTCAGTGCGGGCAGTGGGATATTACTAATATTTTGGAAATAAAGCATACTTATATTACCGGCAGATGGAAAGGCTCTTCTCATGTTCAGAAAATACTACATGAATATGATATAGGCATTTGTAAACTTTTTTTTTTTTTTTCAAAAATGTACTAATTTGGTGAGAAAACGGCATGTAATCGTTTCTGTGACAGAGATGCGCCCGTGCATACTCCGCGATGACTGGTAATTGACAGGCGTGAAACCTGTGCTTTGTGGCAGGAAATTAATCTTCATAGCCCGTATTAAAAGGGGATTTTTCCCTTCAAACCTAAAGCGAAAAATGCATTTTTACACAAAAGTAAGGTATTTTCCATGCTAAAAGTTAAAGTAAAACAAACATTTTTTTCTTTTCACTTCAGAGATTGCTTTAACATTTCCGTTTTAACAGGAGGCCCATGGGCCTAATGCTCTGCTGGCACCGTGACTATACTGCACATGTTCATTTCAAAGTTGGGAGTCCTCAAGTGGCTTCTGAACATATAAAGCTTATGTACATTTAGAGTATGAAAAGGCCACCAGATGGCATTTCGCTCCAAATGTAGTCATAGATTATTTGTGCAATTCCTGTGATGGATATTGTTGCATGTGCCAAGACAACATTGAGTGAGTCCTTAACTTTATGCCCTCTATGACCTTGGGACAGAACATCACGGTCAGAAATAGGTCAAAGTCACTGATATTATATCCAATTCTAGCTTCAGACATTGTCTATATATACTATAAATTTGACAAGTTTAATCAAATTATTTTAAAAGATGACATATTTTATATTTTGCAACACATTTCCGCTCGTACTTTCCGTCAAATTATAGGTGGCGTCACTAGTATCATTAGCAACTTAGACTGACCTCCCCCACAATCCCACCAAATAAAGGTCTACCAAAAATTTAAAATATGAGAGTGTTCACAAGATTTTCATATTTTAACCCCTACATTGCATAATATTGTAGGTGACGCCACCAATATTGAAGTGAACCTAGATTTTTATACACATGGCACACCTTTCAGGTGTCACTGAACCAAACCCCTGCAACACACCAACATGTTGTTACTGTTCGAAACTAGAGGTGTCGAGTAAGGTGACAAGCACAGTTACAGGACGTTTATATTGTACAGCAGAGGGTGGTAGCTGCAAACATTATAACCTTGTCTATCTTCTGACCTGTTGCGCTGTGGCAAACAGTGTGAAGGACAAACCAAGCACCCCCTAATGGACAGGTTACGCGAACACTTCCATTATATCATCAAGAGAGAAGATGTAGCACAACCCCTTTGCAGAATGTTTTTGTCTGCAAGGCCACACTGATGTCCATGTCAAAATCCAGATTCTGGAACACATGCACATCCCACCAGAAATGTTGGGATCCGAGACATTAAGATTAGAGAGGGAAAACTATTGGATACACCAATTTTGCACAGCTGAACCGTTCGGCCTCAATGTCGTGGTTTTTTTTTTTTCAGTGTCTATCTAACACTATGAATGATATCCAGCCAGACCCAATGGGGTTGACTTTAGAAACACTGTAAAGCGCATTAATTCATCTCATTATTAGGGCTACCATTGAGTACAAAACCTAATAAGCCTAGAAATGTGGATTGTTCTCAGTTTACATTGACGGCAGACTTTTGCCCAATCAGTGAGTCACCAAGGTTTTTGGATGGCTCATTGCCACCTAACTCTAGCCTGTTACCCAGTTAAGGTATGCGAGATCTAGCTATTATTATGCCGTGAAAAGCACCATGAGCCACGTCATTCACTAACACGTCCTTTTGACAAGTAAGCTGGAAGATCAGCCAAATGCACTCACATCATAATCTATGGTACCTTATTCACGGTTCCTGGACAACGTCACCCCTCAGTATATAAAGAAAGCGTCTTACAACAGTGTTTCAGTTACTCCCTGATGAGCTCAGTCAATGAGCGAAAACAGTCGGAGTTACCTTCTTTGCTTGCCACTGGCCTTGCTTTGTTTTATCTGATAGACCTTAATACACTCTATAAGTCCTGTAAGTTATATTGGGCTCACTTGAAAACTGTGGAGGATGTTGCAGTGGCAAGATTTTTACGTTTTGTCCTGCATACTACATAATACTACAGGTGGCGCCACCAACAATGATGTCGACATAGATTTTTATGAATTTTTTAACTCCTAAGCGTTATATGGACTATCTAAAAAATTGTGGGGTGCAGAGCATTCAAGAAATGGCCCCTATATTCAAACTGGCCATTTGACCTTGACCTTCAACTCAGATTTAAAAATTGTTACTGTTCAAAATATGCGCCCTACATACAGCTTTTCTACATTGTCCATTTGTTAAAATCAACGAATAGCTTTTTGTGTTATCTACGAAAAACAATAAACTTGGACAAGGGCCAAACTACATAACTACTGGGTCAAAGTGACCCGAAAGGTAGGTCACCCAGTACAGTATTATGTATTACGTAATCAAGTGCAATTTTGATCTGAAGGCCCAATTCTTTTTGTCATGGATGACCAAGCTCCACCCTCTCATCACAAAGTCACCTTTTCAACTTAACAGACCTCACAATTATAGGTAAAGGTCACTGATATTATATAAAAGCTAGCACTGGCCATGCTTTACATATCCTACAAATTTGGCAAGTCTAATCCAATTACTCTTCCAAATATGGAATTTTATATTGTAAATTTTAGCTCATAATTTCTGTGAAATTATAGGTCGTGCCACTAGTATCTAGTAACTTAAGACTTTGACCTCCCACACAATCCCAGCAAATTTGGTGAAGGTCCACCAATAATTACATATGCTAGAGTATTCACAACATTGGCACATCGTGGCCCCTATATTACATAATACTGTAGCTGGTCTCACCAATATCAAAAGGAACCTAGATTTTCATACACCCTACAAGTCCTATTTGTCTAGCTTCTGACGTTTAAAGTATTCGCATTCACAAACCAAACGTTTACGGATGTTTCTAGTATGTTACACCTATGTACTAACAGTGATCGTGAAGTGAGTTAAAGGTCATTGACTATGGTCACGTGTTCATCAAAGTGATGAAATAAGAGGAGCCAACTATGAATGATGGTTTCTGACTGTAGACAAAATAGAGAAAATCTCTAGGTGTGGACTGACGAACAAAATGACGGACAGATGGACATGAGTGATGCTATAAGCTCTGCAACCTTTGGTCAGCAGAGCTAAAATGCAAGAAAAATTAGGGACAAGTAGCTATTTCAACACTTTTTTACCCTTCATTCGTATTTTTGGCATATATATATATATATATATATATATAGAGAGAGAGAGAGAGAGAGAGAGATGGATAGATAGATAGATAGATAGATAGATAGATAGATAGATAGATAGATAGATAGATAGATAGATAGATAGATAGATAGATAGATAGATAGATATTGTATTTGTGTCTTTTTGTCCAAAATCACTTCCTAGTAGTCACTACCCTATTCCGTAGTCCGAACTCTTTACTCTCCATTAGCTAACCTGTCCCTGTCTAACTTATATACATAGAAGTTCTATTGTCCTTATTGCACACGTTCCTCTGTAAAATTTTGACATAGGCTGTATTAGCCCAAATAAATTAAAGGGTCTTCAGCGGGTAACTACTCAACATGTTTCGGAGCCTATATATATATATATATATAAATATATATAACAGTGTGTGTGTGTGTGTGCGCGCGTTGGTCTATTTAATAAGATATCAAATTTCCACAAATTGGATTATTTGATGTTTGAGATGTACAAAATTCAATACACTGGGCTTCCTTATTAGCTTTCATATTTCTTTTCAGAATATGGCAGATATGGTCAGACAAGTCCGAAAGTTTTAACAGGACAGCAAGGCCAGTGCTTCAAAATTTGTACTTGCTCTAGTCTGCTACCATGCACTCATTCTGGTAAGCACATTTAATTTGACTGCGACAACATAATAACAGTATGCAGTTATTTTGTTGCAACTGGTTCATCACACATTTTTTATGCATTCACAATATTCAAATCTATACGGTGCACGTCTACATTTTGGCAGCTCTCTTCCTTAAAAATTGAAACTTAATTCCTTGTGCTGATCCTACCATAAATTACTTATTCAAAGCAAAACCATATAGAGCAATTATAAACAAACCAGAAAGGAACTTCAAAGATCCAATAATAATTTTTACTTACTAGTACTGTATATACTCCCAGTCACACTTCCAAAAGTCAAAATTCAAGTTCCTAAGTCGATATACTTATGTGTACATGTACGTTTTGTTCGTTTTTAATTTTGCTTTAATGTATCTTTATGAAGGTATACCGTGTTCAAGTTGCATAGTCTTGGTCTTTCAATTGGTGCATACAGAATCAAAAATAAATTGTGCTAATTTAATAAATATGCCAACATAAAAGAACGAATTTATAGGAGGACACGTACCTATTTTATATATATATATATATATATATATATATATATATATATATATATATATATATATATATATATATATATATATATGTATATTTATATTTATTTAGTAAAATCCAGTCTGAAGTTCAAAGTATGATGCTCTTTTTTTCCAAACACAACAAACCTGAAACCGTAACCTGGACTCCGCTCAGCTTATATTCTCAATATGACTAAAAACGGTTAATTCCACAGGAAGGAATCTTGAGAATCAAATTAACGTTTGAAAAGTAAAAGCTACTGTTAATGAAGGAGTAATTGCAGTGCACAGCGTCAGGTGAAGGGCGTCAAATGAGACTTGTAAAGTTTGCCGGCTTGTCGCTGATATAAATTATTCATGAGCATTCAAGCACATGACCGAATTAAGGCTTTCTCAAATTCCTGGTGCTATTTATTTACATGTAAGCACACACATTTTATTGTAGAGAAACGTCAGTTCTTGATGATGGCAGTTACGAATTTGTGTTAAAAGGAACATTTTCTTTCTTCGATGATTTTAATCAATGATCAGGCCATTGTTTTTGGCAATTTTAATGATGTCAATTTGCAAAACTGCGCAAAAATATGGTGATTTCATCGTCTCAATCTCGATCTTTTCTTCATCTGTGCGTCATGTTGTTTATATCGTTAGAATGCTAAGAACTTTGTCTATTTTAACAAGCTCTCCCATTGGCTGAAACAAAACCATTTTAGGGGGAACCCCTCCAAAACTGCTTCTGTTTCAAACAAATGCATAGTTATTTGAATTGGAAAATACCGAAGACGATTCTCCGGAATATTCTAGTTCAGACAGTTGGCCAGAATCAATCACATGGTGTTCGCTGTCCAAACAATGCATCATTTCCATACCCCTGTTTCGTTCAGTTGTACTCCCTACCTCGTGTTGTAAAGTCTGGCTTGAAAGATGGGTAACATTTTTGTGAACACAAGTGATGATTACGGACAATTTATTTAAGCAAGAAACAGAATTTAATGCTGTAAATGGGTCAGAATAACCTACTACTAGCCATTGTGCACAAAAGAGTAGAGGGTCCAATTTTTCAGGGAAAGACAATAAAATATGCCAGTGGCAGGTAAACATGGCGCGGGTGAAAATACCACTGCCTCTTGTGTTGATCATGTAGACATTTTGTTAGTAACTGCAATAAAGTGTGTTTTATTGACTATTTACTGCAGCAACAAACAAATTCTACCACTATTATTTAATGACAATTATGACACACAACTGATCTTGAGAAAGAATTAAAGAGGAACCATCGTTCGTGTTGCTATAACCAAGGAAAATTCGCAGGCCGGTACCCATGCAATTGTATATTTTTTATTCAAAAAGGCTTGACCGTTTTGATGAAATAGTGTATGAGCATGAAAGGCATGAGTGAATACGTAGAACAATAGAAAGTCTGACAAACTTTTTTTAAAATTTGAATAAAATATATATTCCTCTATTTACTGAGCATTTCAGAATTAAAGTATGTAAAGCACTATGTGTGAATGAAAAACTTACTTTTCAACATTTTTGATACAAAGTTTATCCCTGGTATCTGTGGACAGTTTCTAGGGAAAATGTTGATCTTCCTAGTGCATTTCTTTGTAAAATACCCACACCCTTTCAGGACATCAGGCAAGACTACTGGGGGGGTGACTTGTGTATTCAGTTAATGACAGGCCAATTGAACCAGTGTATACTCGCACATGGGTTATTGTGATTGAGATCTATATATTCCCTTTGTTGGGGTGTAGCGCAGGAGGTTTTGTTTAAACTAACAAAGAAACCACATAGAAATGTAGAGAAGGTCTTACTCAACAAAAGCCATGACATGTGGATTGCATGAATTGCAAAAAAAAAACAAAAACAAAAAAAACAAAAAAAAAAAAAAAAAAAACAGTTGTGGAGCTTCTAGGCATGCTGCACACCAAAACAAAAAAATGCCCAGTGGAAACCGTGGATATTCTGACGTCACTGCTACCGAATTGATGGCACTCCAAAGTGGGCTTCTGCAAGTTTAACAAGTCCCTGGTGTCAGCAGCCGCAGGGAGACGATCAGCTTTGTTTCGCTACAGTGGTCAGCGACTAAAATAGCCACGCATTCATCAAAAACCACTTAAATTGGCACTCAGCCTTATCACAATGACAATGGAATTAAATCTGACTAGGACTCAATAGCTGCTACTGTTGAAACTGGCACGGTGGCAGTGTTAAAAAAAGGACAGTAGAGCCTTCTTAGTTACACTATACTCTGCAGTTGGCGTAATATTATACAGTTAACTTTGTGGAGGGGAAAATGAAATGAACTTCTGGGTGGGAGCGCGGGATGGGAAAAGAGGGACATGCACCAGGGACTTGTGCAAGTCGACAATCTTAGCTATTGAGGAATAAACATGAGTTAACAAGTACCATTATGTCATGTCATTGCAGAGCTAATTTGAGTGGCTGATTTTAGGTTAATAGTTGAAAACAAATAATCAAAGCGTTATGCTATATTTTGCGTGTAATTGATATGTTTTTAATTTTAAAGACTAAGAGGAATATGGTTTTTGGGGAGAAAAACGTAGCTCACTTTTTCCCCCAAGTCTTATTATCATTTTTTCAAATTTATTAATTTTTTCGTTATAAAATCCTTTTGTTGCTTAATATTCTTCTCAAGTATAAGTCGATAAGAATATTAAGCAATATTTGGTCAGAATTGACTTGGATTTGTTTCATTAGGACTACGGTTTGGATATGGTAATGACACTGTCTAATAAGTATATAAGTGTTTTGCTCAGGATCTCTCCATTTCAGATGGCACAGAACGCAATTAATAGTCCATTAGGAATGTTTTTGTCTGCGTTTATTGTACGTTAGTTTTTTTAATTGGCGTGTATTCATCTTCACTTTTGCACAAAATGGTTTTAGTGTTTTTCATCTTTAATTTGCGGATTTGTGATACTAGCTGAACTCATCACCTGGGTTTCTCTGTTTCTAGCAACCTTCTCTATTGCACTAAATTGACGGCTGCTCCGTGTGTCTAACAATGGGCTAATTTGCTAGAACTGAAATTCTTATCTTTTCACAATAGTTAACTCCCTTCACTTCAGTCAGCCAGACTTCCTCTCTACTGTGGTACCATGCCAATATCAAAGTAGTTATGCTTCTTGTGGAGAAATAATTATTTTGGAATTCAGAGTTCAACTGCAATTCAAAAGATATGTTTTGCTGTCAAAATTCTCCAGAAACAAAGTTGCTCATGCAATTCTGTATCAAGATACTGCAAAACAGTTTGTATTGTACAATAATGAGTATAAGTTATATAGAGACACTTAATCTTGTTCGGAAGACTTGTAAGATCCAATTTTTTGTTTCCAACAAGCAAAGTACTAGAAACGATCATTTATATTTGTATGTTTAGCACCTCATCGATTTTTTTTTCTTTTTCTAATGAGCAGTTCTGCTCAATACATTGTTAAGTATACAGGGACGCCTCTCAGATATTCTTCTTAATAAAGTAAATTGGGGGATGTAAGTTATTGTTTAGCTTGAAATGTATGGTTTTTGGAAACATGTTGCTTTGTATCTATGTGCAATAAATCAACGACATAAAACTCTGCAGCAACAAGTTTTATCAGAACATTCAGTTGCAAATCAAATATAATTGGGGATAGCTCAGATATAAAGTGTGTGCTGAGGTCATTTCTGTTCCTTGGTGGTTTATATATTACAAATGAATGGACCTTTATTGCTGCACCTCAGATACAAAAGTAGAGGCATTTTGCTTGAACAGCACAAACAGAATACAATAATTATACCATTTACACTACTTACTAATGTGTCGATAGTAACAATAAATAGTACAGCCATATATAGTGTTATAAATTATTCACAACAGCATCTAATTTCATCAATATAGATTTTTTTACGAGAGGTATAGTTTCGTGATGTTTATAATTCATCGACATGTTCTAGTTCCTTTTCAAATTTATGTTTTCGACACTCAAAAAAATAATTGTACATTCCTAGCTATCAAATGATGTCGGATATTTGTTTTCAAAACACTAAATAGAAAATAACTAATGCCCATTTGCCTATAATGGTACAGTTATTCAGAGCAATATGTATGATAGTAGGTGTCGTGCTGATGACACTCAGACCTTTGAATTGAAGTATAAACCTCTGTCATTGTTACAATTGTGGTCAGTAATGTTAGTTGTGACCTATTAGTGGAGTCTTCTTAAATGTATGGCAAGCAGCTCCTGGTGTTTACATTCATGTACGGATCATCAATTCAAACACTAACTTGTCACAAGTGTTTTAAAGCGAGGAATTTTGCTTTTAAATGTAAACAACATTCATTGAAAATATTATTTATTCAACACTTTTACAACAATCGGTTTTCCATGTCTGCATACATCCCGGAGGGTACATAAAAGCACACTGGTACAAAATTTACTGATTCTCCCTGCTGTTTTCTATATGTAACGAATTTGTATTCAAAACATGCATTTTATTATTGTTCTGCATTATTTACTTCAATACTTGATTTTTTTCTTTGCTCATATAAGAAATTCGTGAAAATTAAATTGTAATGTTTTCTAGGTAACTGACTATGGATGATATACTTTTTCAATTATATGAAATTTAAAGGGGATTGCAATGGTAAACCAAAATGCAAGAAAAGTCCATCTTCATCTGTTACATTAATTTGAATATTTGATATATGAAACCACAAATCGCGAAAGGAATGTCGATCTTTTTTAAGAACTATGATACTCGTGAGATTTGTGTTCATTGGTGTCAATATAATAAAATCTGTTGCATTTATCTCGTTCTTTAACTTCATTCAATATAGTCTTTTATTGGTTTATATGATTCAGTGTGTTAGCTAGAATTGAAGGTCTTGTAATTTAGTTTTCACAAGAATTTTGAATGGGAGTTTAAACATTTCATTCCATTTCTCAGCAGAGATTTCATACTTGGAATTCCATTTATGGACTGCTGTTGGAAGTACACAACAGTTGTTTTGCAATTGCTAGTATAAGGTTTTACTTGCATTAATTTTCACACAATCTGCATTTTCCACTGGTCTGTTGATACATGAATTACATCTCTGACCTTTACCTTTTCATTCCAGCTATGTGGCAGCATATCAATAAGACCATAATAAGGAAGAAAAGATAATATTGACATAAGACTTATGTTGAAAGCTATCAAAGCACAGTGTGTCTCCTGGTTTATTCAGTATATTTCGCACAAACATTATACCTTTTATATACCAGTCCTGGTAAAATACAGACTTCCGTTCATGTTCATATAATCATTATACGAGACGAAGTCTTCCAATAATTTTGTTTTTGTCTGGAGTGAAGATAAGCTTTTCAGCAGGTTCCATTTGCGTAACAATTCAATATGAAATTGTGGTACATTTTCATCCTGATAATCATTTGCCCTTGTTTTAATTTAATCTGTAAAAATAGTCTTATTGAAAAAGCTACTGCTTACATT
>CAXHWN010002544.1:0-11000 GCA_964020975.1 Hermodice carunculata
TTTACTAATGATTGGGTCAGTTTTTCAAATAAAAAACACCCAGGCTTACAGGCATGACTGCTTTTGGCACTTCTATATACAGTGACCGGTCACCTATTGCGGTACACGCTTGGCTGTAAACCGTAATCTGCTTGTAAACAGTTTGGCTCACTCGACTATTAAAACGCTAAACCAGATGTGCTGGAGCATAGTACTCCGAGGACGTAAAAGTTACCTCACTTTATAAGGCTGCTTAGCAATTCAGAAATCGAATTTGGTCTTTCGCTCACATTATTCTTCTATGTTCTCGATGTTATTCATATTACGACTAAAACGATCAACTGTATTTACAACAGCGTATTATCGATAACTCATGTGAAGAATAAACACATTAAATTAAATTTATTTTATTTTGTGCACAGGTATCTTTTTGGCCACAGTGAATCAATGGAGAAAAAAGTTCAAGTGCGACATAAGGTGCGACAAGTCTGTCTTTATAAAATCTCATGCCTATAGAGCTCTTTGGGTATTCAAAATGTGGCACCACATACAAAAGTATAATGCAACTCAATTAACAGTGCTACATAGTCCGTGTAGTTCTAATGCTCCCCCCCCCCCACAAGCACAATTCTATCTCTCTACACTCGATCGCCAATCCAGTCACTGTCTATATCTAAATTTATACCTTAATTAAACCATATTATCCCGTTTGATTCCAAATTTAAATTTCATTGCTTCAACAGTCAAGTAAATGTAAAAAAGGGTCATGAACGATCCGGACATAATTTTTTGTGATGTCGGAATGCAGCTTGCATTTACCTTGTATTTGGTAAAGACAACCCATTAGAACTTAGAAAATGCGTAAACGTGAAATAATAGTAAGTGCATAAAAACATAATATACAAGTTCTTGCTTATAATGGCAACAATATATATATATATATATATATATATATATATATATATATATATATATATATATATTGTGCATTCTAAGCAAGAACTTGTTATATATTATGTTTTTATGAACTTGCTATTATGTATATATATATATATATATATATATATATATATATATATATATATACATATATATGTGTGTGTCTGTCTGTCTGTCTGTCTGTCTGTGGCTATTCTTTACCTAAACTGGTTGCTTGGAACATAGAGCGTTTCCTTAGATTGGTGTTCTACTTGAATCGAAACCCTGTGTTGTAATACAACTAGCATAGTCATGGATCTGAAAAATTAACAAAACCCTTCTTTTGTCCAACCTGAAATATGTCACTGAAAACAGTACAGCATTTTGTCACGTTTGCTTTGCACAAACGAGTAATCTTCGTAACATCAAGCACACATATATTGCCGTTTGATTTGGGATTCATCAGCCATCAACAGACCATACTATGGTGGTTCAACATTGTGTGCTGAATGTGCCATGTGGGTGAAATAAATTTACTTTGTCGTCATAACCAACTTCTTCATGTGTAGGGAGCTCGTATGCAACCCCACGGAAAGGAAACAAAAAGAATATATCTTGTTTGTTTGCTCCGCAAAGTTCAAATATTATATCTTGATCTCGGTAGAATTGTCTGACTCTAGTCACAGTCATTCAGCCATATATGACGTTAGGGTATTCCAAGTATACCTTTTGCCAGAAAGGAATATCAATTTTATTTCTTTTAACTTTTCGTAAATTGAAAAATAAAATAGTCATGATGAACCTCGATATAATACTTCAATATCTAACCTCATCTTGCTTTCACCCCCCCCCCCCCCCAAAAAAATCCTTACATAATTATAGCACTTGTAATGAGTGTCAGGCCCACCGGCGTCTTTATTTGTTCATATGTTTCTTGTTGGAACTCGAGGCATCCACGATAAAAAGCAATATCTCCACACTACATGAAGGGTAATCGACACGGCCACCAGATGGCAACAGTGGTTAAGTATGAACCACCATTATATTTACTGTATATTTTTCATATTAGCATTAAAGATATTGAACTATTATAACGAGGTTCATCATGACTATTTTATTTTTCAATTTACGAAAAGTTAATAGAAATAAAATTGATATTCCTTTCTAGCAAAAGGTATAATTGGAATACCGTAACGTCATATATGGCTGAATGACTGTGACTAGAGTCAGTCAATTTTACCGAGATCAAGATTTAATATTTGAACTTTGCGGAGCAAACAAACAAGATATATTCTTTTTGTTTCCTTTCCGTGGGGTTGCATACGAGCTCCCTACAGACGAAGAAGTTGGTTATGATGACAAAGTAAATTTATTTCACCCACATGGCACATTCAGCACACAATGTTGAACCACCATAGTATGGTCTGTTGATGGCTGATGAATCCCAAATCAAACGGCAATATATGTGTGCTTGATGTCACGAAGATTACTCGTTTGTGCAAAGCAAACGTGACAAAATGCTGCACTGTTACAAACTGCCCTCATTCTTTTATCAATTTGCCACTGGATGAAACGGGACTCTTCTGCACCATAGGGGCTTGACATCTACCGAAGTTATAAGAAAATACTCGTATTAACACACGGGAATCAAAATGTTAAAGATACCGCAATTATAAGAAAATACTCATAATAACACACATGCATCAAAATGTGAAACATATATTTTCTTCATATCGTAGACGTGATCAATTTGTGCACAATCTCTACATCTCATTTCACTTCGTCAAATGCGTAGATCAGCTTATATCGATAGTGTTTCAAGTTTATGGGTTTCAGGGTGATTTAGCTTGGGTCGATCTTGGCAAGAAATAAAGTATGAAGTTTCAGCTTTTCCTATTTTGTATTTCATATGAATATTCATGTACCTTTACCACTCAAAGAATTTCGACTGGTATTTGCTTTCACTTTGTAGGTAAAAGGCGGTGTTGAAAATGAACCTGGTTTGATAAAATCATTTTGATGACCACAAAAGCGAATTTGAATTAAATGAATGGCCACACTTTGCGGTTATAGTATTTTGGGTTTATCTTGCAAATATGAACATGTGACAGACAACATATGTATCCACCAAAATAGTTCAAAATGAACAAAATTGTCTTTAATCGGAACCCGATAGAAAACTATCAAAAATGTTGCGTGCTTTGTTAGACCCCTAAATGTAAACACGCCCCTAAATGTAAATTTACATTTAGGGTTAGGTGTCAGACCGCTTACGGTAAACAGTACCCCTAAATGAAAACGCAAATTTGACGAAAAAAGGGTGGTTCAGCCCTTAATTGTAAACACGCCACTAAATGTAATTATTTGGGTAGGTGGACACTGGACCCCTAAATGTAAATGAACGTTAAATGTAAAGGCTTCATACGGGTTAATAGTCTCGCATCGAGGCTTAATACTGGCTCAACAGTAGAGCTCTGTCGGGTATCCCGGTACCTGGGTACCCGCAAAAAAAATGCTGGTACCCGAATGTACAGCTACTACCCGTTGAATCAACGGGTAATATATATATATATATATATAAACATATAATTATAAAATTTGCATGTTCACCATCCATATCAAAAAACATTTATTCCATCCTCGGGGGCATACCCAGAAATGATCTGGGATGGGGGGTCGAAATCGGCAATAGTGGTGTAAATCATACCAAAATACTTGTACATGTATACCAGTTTTTGTTTCAAATTTCTTTTTAAGAGCCTATGGCATGTTTCAGGTCGGACAAAGAGGGGTTTTGTTAATTTTGCCGATCTGTGACTATGCTAGTTGTATTACAACACAGGGTTTCGATTTAAGTAGAACAACCAATCTAAAGGGAACGCTCTATGTTCCGAGCAACCAGTTTAGGTAAAGAATAGCTACACACACACACACACACACACACACACACACACACACACACATATATATATATATATATATATATATATATATATATATATATATATATATATATATATATACATATATACAGATATGTATATATATTATTGCCATTATAAGCAAGAACTTGTTATATATTATGTTTTTATGCACTTACTATTATTTCACGTCCACGCATTTTCTAAGTTCTAATGGGTTGTCTTTACCAAATACAAGGTAAATGCAAGCTGCATTCCGCCATCACAAAAAATTATGTCCGGATCGTTCATGACCCTTTTTTACATTTACTTGACTGTTGGAGGCTTGAATTTTAAATTTGGAATCAAACGGGATAATATTGTTTAATTAAGGTATAAATTTAGATATAGACAGTGACTGGATTGGCGATCGAGTGTAGAGAGATAGGATTGTGCTTGGGGGGGGGGGGCATTAGAACTACACGGACTATGTAGCACTGTTAATTTTGTTGCATTATACTTTTGTATGTGGTGCCACATTTTGAATACCCAAAGAGCTCTATAGGCATGAGATTTTATAAAGACAGACTTGTCGCACCTTATGCCGCACTTGAACTTTTTTTCTCCATTGATTCACTGTGGCCAACAAGATACCTGTGCACAAAATAAAATAAATTTAATTTAATGTGTTGATTCTTCACATGAGTTATCGATAATACGCTGTTGTAAATAAAGTTGATCGTTTTAGTCGTAATATGAATAACATCGAGAACATAGAAGAATAATGTGAGCGAAAGACCAAATTCGATTTCTGAATTGCTAAGCAGCCTTACAAAGTGAGGTAACTTTTACGTCCTCGGAGTACGATGCTCCAGCACATACAGTTAAGCGTTTTAGCAGTCGAGTGAGCCAAACTGTTTACAAGCAGATTACGGTTTACAGCCAAGCGTGTACCGCAATAGGTGACCGGTCACTGTATATAGAAGTGCCAAAAGCAGTCATGCCTGTAAGCCTGGGTGTTTTTTTATTTGAAAAACTGACTCAATCATTAGTAAATGCCTTGGGGATAGTACAGCTTGTGTTGAAACGGAGAGAGAATATGTTTTCTTGTATTTTAACCAAATAAATCACCGCTTGGTTTTTTCAATATCCTGTCAGAGTCAGAATTCATTTATTTGACAGAAAATACAAATACAAGATAAACAATACAAACTGTATGTAATAGATGAAACTGAATGACATGCTATTGTTTGTAGAAAAAACATACACAATGTCAGGAAGACCCCAGCTAGGGACTGCTTGTCCGCTACCACTGGGGCCACCTTAGGAGAGAAATTACAGATGGATATTACCTTGCAAACAAAAGTCCTAGATTTTACCAAATGTATGAAGAGACATGAATATAAGCTGTATAGAGAATATTATTTAACAGAAAAACTTCCAATAAAAAATACTCATCTATTACAAACAAAACAATCTGGCACAGTGCACACAACTTCATATTGCTGCAAAAAATACATTTTTGTGTAATAAGATAGGCCATGATAAGCATGTGTATACATTTTTTCGGTGATGCAGGGAGGGAGATGTCTAATAAGGAAAGGGATATAATATCTAATACATTGTTCTGAAGTAGATTTTGCAGGTTTTGGGAGGTGGACAGTTTCTCTATTTCTTGTTTGGTAGGAATGAGTTTGCAGAGGGAGTGCAAAAATGTTGTGAAAATATGAGGGTAACTGATTCTGTACATATCTGAAATAAAACCTTATAGCTCTTTATTTAAAGATATCATGTACTTTTAATGTATTTAGTTTTTTAAACAATGGATCTGTGTGAGCATAGAATGCTTCAGAGCATATGAGACGCACAGCTTTTTTCTGTAGGATGCAAATCCGGTCACATGAGAAACCCCACGCAAGAATAGAATAATTTAAGTGTGACAGAAATAAGGAATTGTAAATTAGTAACAGAATACTTGTTGGAATATATTTGTGTAATTGTTTGAGAATTCCTATTACTTTATTTAGTTTGTTACCTATCTTATTGATATGGGCTCTCCAATTTAAATGTTGTTGAACTACTAGTCCAAGGAAGTCAAATTCCTCAGTTTTAGAAATTGAAATGTTATTTAATTTTACATCCAAATTAAAATCAATTTTTCTTTGATAATAATGAAATAGCATACATTTTGTCTTTAAGATATTTAAAGATAATTTGTTCGCTGCTAGCCAGCTTTAAACTTTACTCAACTCTAAATTTATATTGTTTGATAAATCCGGTTCATTAATTTCACTGCAGGAAATAAATGAGAAAGAACATAAAGAACTGACTACGGTAGTATCATCTGCATACAGAATAGATTCAAATTTAGAGGATGCTGTGTGAATATCATTGGTATAAATAATAAATAGGAGCGGACCAAGAATCGATCCTTGGGGCACTCCGGTTTTAATAGATAATGATTCAGAACGAACTCCATCAAACTCGACAAACTGGAATCTGTGTTCTAGATAATTGTGAAACCAATGTAAAGCAGTGCCAGTAATTCCATAATACCTCAAATTCTTACATAAGATTTGATGGTCC
The DNA here is from genome assembly GCA_964020975.1 of Hermodice carunculata. Taxonomy (NCBI): domain Eukaryota; kingdom Metazoa; phylum Annelida; class Polychaeta; order Eunicida; family Amphinomidae; genus Hermodice; species Hermodice carunculata. The sequence continues at coordinate 6,384 of CAXHWN010002544.1, forward strand.
AGAGTATTAAACGCTTTTGAAAGGTCCAGAAATATACTAATTGGTAATTTGCCAGAATCTAAAGTTTGGGTAATTCTATCTATGAATTCAGGGGCTGCAGTTTCAGTGGAACGCATTTTCTTAAAACCATGTTGACTACTGTAAAATAAATAATTTGTAACAAAATACTCATGTAATTGATTATAAACCACTTTTTCAAAAATTTTAGAGATCACTGGAAGTAATGAGATGGGCCTGTAATTTTCAAGAAGGGTGTGTTCATCTTTCTTGTATAAAGGTATAACCTTTGCAATTTTCAATTTATCAGGGAAAATTCCAGTTGCTAATGACTGATTAATATTGACAGAAAGTGGTCCTGCAAGAGCAGGAATTAGATTCTTTAAGAGTTTCATAGATAAATTATCACGGCCAGTGCTGTTTTTTTTTTTTTTTTTTGGCTTGAATTCTTTTATTACTTTTTCTATGTCTTTACAGCTAGTTTGCTTGAAGGGAAATATGTGTTCAATATGGCTATTTAGGTAAAAAAAGAAGGGAGGTTTATTAGATGAGTCAATTTTGGCAGCCAGTTTTGACCAATACTAGTGAAAAAAGCATTAAATCGATTTACAATTATTTCTTTGTTGGTTTTTTTAGCATTTTCAATTATGAAGAAAGAAGGGAAGTCTTTTTTCTTTTTATTCGTGCTTAAGACAGTTCTTATGGTATCCCAAGTTTTTTTGTGTCACTTTTGAATTTTTAGAATTCAGATTTGTAATATTTTTGCTTTAATATATTGATATTTTTCTTCAGTATAGTATTGTATGTTTTGAGGTTTTGCTTTAATATGTGAAATTGAGGATCATTTTGTGGAGTAGTTTTGAATTTCTTATAAAGATTGTCACGATATTTTAGAGATTTTAGGATGCCACTGGTAATCCAGGGAGTATTTGTGTGCTTATATTTATGAAATTCCACAGTCTTTCTTGGGAGATATTTATCTTTAGTTTCACATAAAACTTTTTTCTAGAATTTCATAATTATTATTCGGGTTTGAAAGCAAATTATGATCAAGCATTTGCATGATATCCTTTTCATTGATATCAGAGTAAAAATGCTGAAAAGAACTGTAATTGCTAGTTTCACCCAGTATATATTTGGGAGGTCCCTTTTGGTCCAAATGTGTGTTGAAACAAGTAAATAAAGGTAAATGATCTGAAATGTCAGATAAAATTATTCCAGAAGTACATTTCTTCTTATGATGGGAAAGATTACAAAATATGTGGTCTATCAAAGTTGCAGTTCTTTCAGTTAGTCTTGGTGGTAAGGCTATTTGTGGTTGAAAACTATTCCCAAGCATCATATCAAGATAATTAGTATATTTTGTCTAGTATTAAGTTTGAGTAAATCAATGTTAAAATCACCGACAACAAATTTATCGGATGGTTCATTGGACATATTTTCAATGATTGGTGAGAAATCTTTTAAAAATAAGTCAATTTCATCATTTAAATCCCTAGATGGACGGTAAATATTGCACAAGGTAATTTTTTTCTCCAATCCATTTCCCTAAACATACAAAAACAAACCTTCCCATATTTGGTTGGGTGAATAGATATCTCTCAATGTGTATTGAAAATCCTTATGTAGGTATATGAATAGTCCTCCATGAGAACTGCAGGTGGCTCTAAGAGATATGGCAGTATAATTATTAAGATTAAATAAAGATAAATTAGTGGAATTTTGATCAACCCATGTTTCTTGGAGGCATATGGAACTAAAAGAAAAGTCTTGTTTTGCCAAGTTTTCAATTAACAAAAACTAAGGAATCAAATTTAGCATTCAAAGACTGGATATTCAAATCTAATATTGAAAACGTTTGTTTAAGTGGTTTGAGGTAATCTGCCAGATCTTTTGTTTCAACATAAGGGGAATCTGATGCCATCGAAATAGAATTATCCAAGTCATCCACATTATTCAGCAAGTCACCAAGACAATTGACAGAGACAAGACCAAAATTCCTCAAAACCTTTGCACTGTGGGGCATTAAAGATTGTCGCTGGAGGCGTATGCTTGAAAAGAGTAAAAATTCACTGTATTTAACAAGTAACTTGCAAACGCAGCTTGCCGACGCTGATTTCACAAGCATTCCAACAATATTTTCTGTTTTAGCGAAGCGTTTTTGTCAGCCATGCCATGGTGGGCAAATGAACGATGTTCCAGGCTTCCCGGGAAGTAGCGCCATCTTTTGGTAGCCATTTGCAGCGCCTCCGAAGTTCTACCGCATGCAGCAAAGTGGATAATGCGGCTACGGTATTTTTCAAACGCCGGTAGCTCGTTGACGAATAGTATTAAGCTAAAAAGAAAGGAAGATGCAGAAAGCTAGTGGTTTCAGCTTACATATGACATAAAAACCAACGTTTTTCCTACATTCTACCCGGAAACGTAAATTCAAGCACACAATAACATAATAATACCGAGTTCCAAATAATAGAATAAAGAAATGGCGCCTTCTGATTTTTGCACTATTGCGTCATCGATCTCTTTCCTCTGTCGAACCGACCTTTCATTGCGCAATCCAGGGTTTCGCAAAAACCAAAGCAGTAGACGCTGTGACGATGGGTGACCGGTAACCTGTGTGCCATTCTCTCAAATGAGAGACAAAATATCTACAAGAAAATTGTTTCGATCTGTTATTTTCCCTTCTACATTGTGCATTGAACATACAATGTAACACCTGTGAGTTAATAGTACATTGATAATTTAAAAACTATTGAACAGATAATTTGTCACCAAAATATAGATATGACCCAAAACAAACAAGATAAGAGTCCCTTAGAATTCTATGCAAATGTACAGTCATTGATATGTGAACAGTTTGCAGTCAAAGTCTCCTGACAACAAAGTACTCCACAGTCCTATATTTTTTGAAGTCTGTATTAATGCACCCTGTCAAGTTCAAAAACGAATATCATAGTTAACATTTCCGGAGTACTTCCAGGGTTACGGTAACTACTATATTTTAAAACAGTCTATTTAAGTCATATATATCAACAACACAGAATACAGTATCGTGTACTATTGTGTTTTTTAATCTTTATTTTGTAATTATCATTATAGAGGCCTGTTTTGAAATATCTTTGAATGTTAAAATGTAATTATCATAGATGTCATACATCATTTCTTACAGTGTTTGTCATATGGGCGTATCTATTGGCTTTTTTGTATTGAGAGTTATTCATATATATTATTAATTCTGTAACAAATAGACGCATTGATCTTTCTATGACACTTTTAATTCAGGTTATAGAGAAAGCAATACCTCCATATGATTACTTCTTTTAAAAATGTATGTACGAGATAAACTGTACTCATTTCAGCAATTTGTAATTAATATTTTTTCACACACACAAATACATCATCAACCAATTATCCTGCATCCATAGGTGTCGCAAAAAACATCTCTTCTGGACATGTCTGTTACTGAGAAGAAATGGGCACAACGGTGCAGTAAATAAAGTTCATTTCACGCAGCAGACGCGTCTGTGACATCTGAGGGAAGTTACTGCTATCTTTGTACACGCTGTGAAACCATATGGTGGCTGCATATGGCTACGAGTCCAAATATCAATGTTATATGGGTAGCATTTTTTTTTAAACTTCTCCGTGTACAAAGACCACACCGATAGTCATCCTGGTGTAAAATGAAACGTGTCAAGATATGGCATTTGTCTTCGTACACAGTCCTATTTGCCGGCCTATCATTATGTTTGAATTTTGTAACAGAGCGAGCTGGGTGAAAATCATATCTCAGTGGCGCGACGAGAAGGGTCTGTCTACGCAGGCAAATGTGCCCACAGATCCAGCCTCTGTGGGCAAAGGACACACACCTACCTCTGTGTCTGTGTGTGTGTGTGTGTGTGTGTGTGTGTGTGTGTGTGTGTGTGCGTCCTTTTTGTATATAAGTGTATGGTATTTAAACTACAAGATAGAGGCCTTCCTGAATATTGTTGACCAGGGCCTAATCAGTAATGTAAAGGACGGAAAAAATTGATCAGCATTGATGTGGAGCTGAGCTGACCGTCTGTTCTAGAATACACTCTAGTTTAATTGGCCTCCGTTATTCTTAACATATATGAGCAATCACATTTTAAAAATACATTTCCAAGAAAAAAAACGCATTCGCAAAAAAAATGCAACTCTGATCGTTACATAAATGAATATGCTTGATTATTATTCCGTTACGCTTCACTTTAGGTAAGAGTTTTTCTTGGAAACTGATAAAAATTCGTTTTATATACATACATTATACCTTTTTTCACATCGTATCATATTTACACATTTTACAGGAACATAATGTAGAAAAACTCAAATCTAAGCACCAATATTAACAAATAGAATAATGATATTTACTATCATCATCATCATCATCATCACCATCATCATTCAGTGTACAGTGGTACCAATAGACCGGCGTTCATGAGAGTAGTATCATACGCGCACAAAAAACGTTTTGCCTTTTGCATCTATGATGACTTCTGTTAATGGTGAAGCTATGTTTGGCGATGCGTTCATAAAATTAGGTCGAACATCTTGGGTGAAGCTACTTGAAAGCATATAGATGTATTTATGTTCCTAGCA
>CAXHWN010002545.1:0-25370 GCA_964020975.1 Hermodice carunculata
CTTTTCAGTATACTATATGTTGACAAATACATGTCACATATAATGCTGTATGCCTTTCCCAGGGCCCTGCATGGCTGTACTTCATGTTGAAAGTCACTGAATGTCAGCTGTTAGTTATCTATACAACCATTAGGCATGAATAGCTTGCAATAAAACATGCGTGTTGAGTCCTAACAATTGTATCTTATGTCAATTCAACTTGCAACACAGTTGTATTTCATGTACATGCATGTGTATGTGTCTGTGTATATATATATATATATATATATACACAAAAATATTTATATATAGACATACATTAATTGTATACAGTGGTCGCCCTCTTGTAATCCCTCCCTGAAGAGAGGCTACCCCTTTCATAAGACCACATTTCTGGTACACATAGGGTGGCCTTAATATACGAGGGGGACCATTGCATGCACACACACACACACACACACACACACACACACATATACATATATATATATATATATATTATATATATATATATATATATATATATATTATATATATATACATATATATATATATATATACATATATATACACACATATATATATACCGTATTCATCTTAATAAGTGCACAGTGTGCTATAAAAAAAATCATCCACAAAAGCTGAAAAAATGTAGATCCTAAGGGTAATAATGAATTCTACCACTTGTTCGAGAACTATGGGATATATTTTTGGGGGGTTGCTTCTTTGAAAAAAATGAGGGGGGGGGTGCTTATTAGGGAGGGTGTGGTTATTAAGATGAATATGGTATGTGTATGTATAATGTATGTGTGCATATATATTATATATATATATATATATATATATATATATATATATATATACATGTATATATATATATGTATGTATATGTGTGCATATATATATATATATATATATATATATATATATATATATATATATATATATATATATATATATATATAATATATATATATATTATATATATATATATATAATAGTCCTTTTTTGAGTGGCTAGCTCTAGGACAAGTCCAAAAGTGGTCATATAAAGCAGGAAGTCTCTCAATAGGTTAAATAACGTGAAAAAGATTCCAGTGGCCATAAAGGCAGGTGGTTTTTCATTGGAACAGTTTCTCAAAGGAGGTCACCATAGTATGTATCTCTAATATACATAGAAATCAAGTACTGATCAACAGTCTTTCTGTCAATGGCACAAGTGCTGCAGGGGTTAAGCAAGATACATATACATGCACATGTAAGGCAAGGTGTACAGGTAGGTAGCTTTGGCTCTGACCACGGTTTTATTTGACACTGAGCACACCTCCAATTCACTGTGTGGGTTAAATGAATGGGCGGGGGCCTGGTGGACGCATCAAAAGCAGAAAGATTAAAAGGAACATAAACAGAGGAGGAAATATATCAGCAAATTAATGAAAACTGGTCACAATGAGGTCTGAATTCAAAGGAACCAAACAAGAGCTTGAGCTGGATAACAACATACATATGTCCTACATGAAAGAGATTGAATAATGAAAAGTTACATATAGAAAAGGAGAATGACAGCATATGATAGACAAACACTGAAAGATTTGAGGAGCTGGAAACGGCCAGCAGGGAGGCAGGTTTGAACACGTAAGTTGCAGAACATCAAGCGTTTGAAGTTAATTCAATATGATGACAGAAAGAGGGAGCTACAGCTCTGAAAATTTAAATACATGTACATCCCCATTATAGACCTTGTCCTTCTGCGTCCCCCACTACAGGCTAGCTTCCTTCTAGTACCATCCCCTAACAGGAGAGGTCACAATTTCCAATTATCTGTGTATTCAGCTGAATATACAATTAATACACAGAATTCTTCAGGGCTAGAGATGTGTATACATGTATTCACATTGGATGGCATGCTAAATTAACCTGAAAGTTAAAGACTACTTTTAAAGCTCTAGGAATAAAATGTATGTGAGCATTTCAGCTATGTACATAATTAACCACACAAATTTTGCTGTTTCAGCAACGTTTTAAATCTATCAAGCTGTAAATTACAATGAAAAGTAATGGGAATACACAACTCTAGCCCTGAATGACTGAAACGCCTGCTACAGGAGGGGAGTACAAGCTTCTGTTCTTGCTCTACCCCCTTTTCAGGCCTTCTTCCTTTATTATTCCCCATTACAGACCTTCTTCCTTTAGTACCCTCCCCCTTTTACAGACTTTCTTCTTTACACATTCCCCAGTGGTGCAGACTTTCTCCTTTTCACATCCCCCATAACAGACTTTCTTTTTTCCACATTCCCCAGTACAAGCCTTGGTCTTTTGGAAGTCTTTTCACTTAAGCAATCCTGACTTGCAGGTTTTCTTCCTTTTAAATCCCACACCCCTACCAACCCCGGTGGGATTTTAGCCTTTCACGTCAACTTGAAAGGTTTTCCAGTGGCATTTGCCTTTAGTGTTTATTACATTTGTCCCCCACAATTCAAATGTTCTTTAGAATCCAAATTAACAAACAAAAGTAGCAGACTTACTTCATCATGTACCACAAGTTATAAACTTCCTTCCATTAATTTACATGTACTGCCCTCAAAGTTCCAAACTTCTACTCTATATATCCCTTTCCCCAAAAGAGATTTGCAATTGCTCTGGGTTCTTCAACAATAGTCGTCTCTATGGTTTTTGTAAGCATCAAAGTTGGACATTTTAATTGTCTGTTCTGGTCGTGTCGCAAGTTACATACTTTATCCTGTGGTATCCAAAGTTGCACCTTTTTCATTCAACATCCTAAAAGTCATCTATATTACTTTATACATGCCATGGGGTCATAAGTGGCCAACTTTCTTCCTTAACACGTCAAACGGCAAGATCTGACATGCCAGCTGGTTACTGTAAATTCATTTAATTTCGTTGTACTTTCACTTATTTTGTTTACCACAGATAATCATGAAAATAAAAACAAAACAAAACCACATTGTAAGACTGGTTTTAAATAGGAAAAGTCTAACACAGTGAAATCAAAACTTCAAGCAAATTCTAAAAATGCAAAACCCTAGAAATGAATACATGTGGAAATAGGTGGTCATAAGGTTGTGCACTTTCTTCTCACCACATGTTGTTGCTTTGTTTCAATGTGTATCAAAATATGATGCCAGCTTTCTTCTTCTGCGCACAACAATTCCAGATTTTTCTGCCTTGCAATAGTATCCCAAGTGGCAGTTTTTATTGATTATATCCCACGTCACAGGTTCTTTTCTGTTACTTGACTTGCCTCTTTTCTGTTACTGTGAGAAGTTGCAGACTTTCTCCTTTTACATCCGACTCTATTGCTTCAGTATTCCATGCCACAAGCTTTCAACTTTTATCATGCTAAGCCCTGGGCTTTCTGCGGTATCCCAGTCTGCAGGCTACGTTGCTTTAAGCAAGGATTGATGGAAAGCGCTCTTTTTACGCTAAGCTGGCAAAAAACAGAAGCAAGTGAGTAAACAAAAGCTGCCACAGCTGAACACTGCACTCATCAAGACAGTTTGTTATCATCACCTGGGACTCATGTCAGCGTCCTGGTCTCCTTGTCTGTTGGATTAATTACACCCCTACAAGATTGACCAAGGGCTCAATTCAATTTACGATGGAGCTATGTCTGCTGTTGGCAACTAGGCTGCTATAATTAAGTTAGCTGTGCTGATGCTGGCCTATATGCCACCTTGGCAACCCAACGTGCAAAATTTGTTTTGTTGTACGACATGATTAGTTTGAAATCTAATTAAAGGAAGGGGTCCCTGGTGCACATGACGCAGTATTGTGAAGGATGACATGGTCTAAACACAGGCATGTGCTCTGTTACGATAACCTACGTGCAATCCACGTGCTCCGCCAAGCCAGCTACACTGGGTATTACTGTCCAATTTAGCTCATTATAAATGATCACAAGCATTGAACTGGGGACTTAATTTGCTGGGACCTTCTGAGCCGATAATATGGCACAACTGCTCTGCTTCTTTTGATATCACCCAACAAGAGATAAAACCTGCACCCATGCTTTAAAATTGACCTGCACTGCTGCCTCCATTTACCATCACAGCTTTTACCAAGGGGATCATGGGATAGACGATCCGTCATTCGGAACAAATCAATCGGCCAGGAATCATATTTTGGGAGATAAGTGTCGAGAAGGTAATCAAGCAGAACACACATGAACCCCACTCACCATAACGTAGAAAAGCAGAATGACACTGAAGGCATGTATTGTGGTGGGCACTGGTGGTTTATAATCTTCATGGATCTGCTGCCTTGTTTTGTCATATTGGTCACGCGTAGACTTACCACCAGTAAGAGTGGTGTCTCATGTCATCATATTTATCCAAAGGAAGCATCAACTTTTCGAAGATTGATTGAGATACCATGCCCATTTGGATTGAAATTTCGAGTGCCTACCACAAGCAATACCTCCACATGCTCCAGCCATTTATTTCTACTTTAAAATTCTAAAACAGATCGGGACTATGGAAATTTGACCAAAGTAATTGCGGGCTGAAGGACGATATTGACTTGTGTTTGTCTGTGACTGGCACTGCAGCCCTGGGTTTCATTTTCATCAATCACGGCTTTGGCCAGTCTAAGCTTATTGCATGTACTGCTGAGGTGATGCCATGGCTTGGTGTGTGGGTAGCTTCCACCTATACAACTTGTCTGAGTAAGTCCCCATCAGCATGCAATGTTTCCTCACACGCCTGGCTGTATGGACATGTCCCTCACCATTTACGGCCTTGCTGCTGGTACTATGTACATGTTCTCATGACAGACCCATGTAGTCCAGACTGGCTTCATCCACAGTCACCAATATACAGATGCTAAACACTAAAAGCCCAGAAAACATCTTAAAGCAAACTTTCTTCTTTAATTTAGTCTTATGGTATCTTATTTAAGACTCTTAAGATGGTCTAAGATCTTTTTCCTGCCCAGTCAGAAAAAGAGAAAGTGAGTAAGACCCAGTAAGAGGAAATCAAGTCATGCTATGACCATGCAGGAAAGGAGCAGAGGCAGTCAGTCAATTTTCAGACAAGGTAAGACCTTCAGTGGCTGCCTCATTAGCATAATGAGATGATAAGAGTATATTCAGACTTGGAAAGACATTTGGTACCTGGCTCATTAGCATAAGAGAAAGGCCTGGGGGTAACAAAACTATTATAAGATCTGGTAAGATGTTTTGGGGTCAGGGTAATTAACACAAGTAACATGATCAGATATAACAAGACCTTGTAATATGTAGGCACTAGGATATCCACAAGTGTCACAAAACAGTATACTCTATGTATGCACTATCTTACTGAGCAGCATGTCCACTGATTTTCCATCCTCTGTCCTCCTTTTCAAAATCAACTCAGAATCCAGACCATGATATATCTACCTAGCTAGAGATACACATGTACAGTACATACTCCCACTCATGTATGTTGTACCCACAAACTTTATATAATAACTTCACCTGGCCACTATAGTGGAGAGCACATTGACAAGCTTATCACTGATGATATATCTACCTAGGTAGAGATACACATGTACAGTATATACTCCCACTCATGTATGTTGTACATGTACCCACAAACTTAGCCTCATCGGCCACTATAGTGGACAGTGTATTCACATGGCCATCACTGATGGATGGTAATGTGTTAAAAGTTAAAACAAAAAATACTTGTGGTCCAGAACTGTGACAACACGTGTATATATGCAGTTATCTATTACAGTCTAACAGTTACATTGTACACTAATGGGCAGGCCTGTACCCGAGATACAGGTACCTAAGTTTTTAGCTTAGCCGGCTTGTCAGTCAGGTAAGCTTAAAGTATGGGGTTCTGTTGGAGTCTGCGTTCCATGGTATCAACAATTCACATTTTGCAACTTCTCTGAAATCCGATGGGCAGAATCACTTTAAACTGGTTGTCATGTGCTATGAGTGGGTGTCAATCACGTTTGTTCAAATGGTGATGCTTCATTGATTTGGGGATGTTATAAGAATGGTTTTGTGCATTCGTGGGTACATGTGGTAACATTTCTGTGGCTATCTGCTTTAATATCTACCACACTGTCCTGTGTTGCCATGGAGACACAGAGTCTCACAGGCAGCCTTCTGTCCATGCATGCTAGGGGGGATGGTTTGGAAGGTTTGGGATTTGTAGCAAATGGGATGTTGGGGGGGGGGCGACCACTCCCAACAACTGTGTAACGAGGTTGTCAATAAAATACAGGGAATCTTTTTCTGTTCATGCAAGAACAGACCTGCTCCATGCTGCAATATGTACTAGGCTTTTAGTGCACCATTCTTGAGACTGGTGTGTTAGCTGGTCCCCTTTTTTGGCCTGAGGCTATGAGTCTGCTGGCTTATCAGTCCCAAGGGAACACAGGCATTGGACTTCTAGGCAGCACAAGCCTGAGTGTACCCCACAGTTGAAAATAGACAACCTGCTGAGTTGGCTAGACCCATCAAAGTATGGTCTTCCAGTCCTCAATGACTGTTCACACAACTTTGTGAAATTTGAAACTGTGTGGATTTGTGTCATCTCACAGTGTGGACACTTTCATTCATTTTCTTGTAACCAGTGAGATGAAGCCTGTTCTTCATAGCCAGTACTGAGAAAGAATAGTGCTTGAGTCAGTTCACAGGTACCTGTACATGTAGTTTCATGACAGCATCTGTAAAAAAATTTGTTTAGGTAATAAAGGAACAAAGACAGTTTTGTATTGCATGTATTCACATCCCCTTGAATTACAATATGTATACACTGAACATGTATATGTGCATGTATGAATAATGTATATGTATATGTACACGAATACATTTATTTTCACGAGCATTAATTTTCACGGTTTTTGAACTTTGGACCTTCACTGAAACTTTAAATTCAATACTTTTGTTATAATTCCTGTCAATGCCATCTTAAAAATATATTTCACTGAGTTCTAATTTTCACGGTTTTGAAGCATAAGTGAAGAACACCGCAAAATTAAATGAATTCAGTGTTCTCATCCATACTGCCCAGAAGGGCTGAACCTCTGAGCAGTTGGCACTTTTCTCTGGCCCCAAGGGTACTCACTGTAGAGAGGTTTCACTGTATGAGTAAGCACTTTCTCTGTCCCCCCCCCCCCCCGACCGACCGACCAAGTTGGTCAGGAGTTTTTCTCCAACCCAAATTTTGCAAAAAACACCAAACTTGGCATGGTGACTGACCTAACCAGTGAAATTGTGCATCTCATTCGGAATAGTCATGATGTTTAAAATTATGCAAATTCGGGGGAAGTAAAAGCTCCATGTCTTCCAAACCGTCGCAGACAGACTCTAAATTTCAATATGCACATATAGGTTTGTGACACCTGCCAATATAATGGACAGTACATTGGTTGTAGAATTTCAAATTGTGCCAATAAGGGGCATTGAAAAATTTAAAAGTCCAATATCTCCAAAACTATTATAAATAGAGATGTGTCATTCCAACTTTAATTTATACATTTGTGGAAAAGCCACATGCAATAAACCATGAGTATGTAAAATATAAATCTTGAAAAGCTTCAAAACTATTATAAAGGTGCCATTCCTACTTTGTGGCATAGCCCCATCCAAGTTAACATAAACCAAAGTTATAGGCTTTTAATTTATGCAAATTATGCAAATACACAAAAGTAAAATGTTGAATAACTTCAAAACTATTATAGAAAGTAGTTTTATTCAAACTTTGCATTCTATTTTTGTGACATGGCCACATTCAATGAACTAAGAACCAAAGCTGTAGCATTTTAATTTATAAAAGTTAGGCTAATACACGAAATTTAGATTATGTTAAACTATGGCAAAGTGCAGCATTTCAAACTGTTTTCATTTTGAAGGCACCCAGACAGAGTTGCTGTGAAGCAAATCTTTTCAAGTTAATTTCTGTCAGCCTACTCTAACCCCCCCCACACACACACACACAGATGTGCAAACATGCTTGTCCAGTGCTGAGGCAGTGATCCCATGGGAGTTGTCGACCTCTGCATCACTCCATTCTACCGGCCTCAGTTAAGCACATTTTGAGACAGACTTGCACAGTCAGTGGACACTGTCTAACTAAAATTCAGATCTCCAGCCAGTTAGCTGTGGCAGAACTATTTTGTAACCACACTGAACCCACACATGCATTTCCCTTAACAGGGTTTGTTTGCATGGTGATTATGAGCTTTTTTACATCAAAATTATTAAATGATGAATGTTCTATAAAATATTTCAACAGGTGAATTTTGACGTGATATATATAATACATGATTAGTCTAAATCATTCTGTGTCAGTATATCAGATCATTTTACATTCAACACAATGTGCCTCCATTTCCCCCATTGTATAAGAATATATTCAGACTATTTACATGGCAAAAAAGCTTTAAACTTGCCACATGTAGTTGCACAAGTTTGCCAGAAATACTGTCCATAAATGCTGAGACCATAGTTTTGTTACATATGATGTGACTAAACTTGGTTAAATTTCCTTGCATGAAAAAAATGTATCTCTTTGTTGATAGTGAAAGGATCTCATACAAATATGAGTGGAAAGGCTGAACAAACCCTCTTCTTTTTTAAAAAACTTATGAAAAAGCAACATTTTTTTTTTTTTTTTTTTTTTGGCAGTGGCAGATTTAACATCATAATACCTTTCATCACACCACATACAATGATGTACTTTGTGGATGTGTAAAAGTATTGCAGTTTTTAAATTTGCATTTGTGTGGCCCAAACTACCATTCTACTGAATGTGGAGGTGATCCTGACAGCCTGCAAAAATGCTGATTTTGATCAAAAAATTTATCAATATTTTCAATAAGTGAAAATGTACATTGGTCTTGACCCTCCCCCCCCCCCACATACTTTGTGTACTAATGTCAAAATGCTGATAATGTTGAATGGCCCCTATATATGTACATGTGGTTGATCTCTTTGTCACTGACCAGCAAATTGTAAAGTTGCTGCCACATCCAGATGTAACCAGGTGTAGTTATATTACATCCCCCAGTGTGTTGTTGAAACAGCAGCACAATTTAAAATAAACAAAGACATGTTGCAGTTGGGGGAGGGGGGAGCTAGTATATATGCTGGCACTTGTAACAACTTTGCCCCGGTACAAGGTACAGAAAGTAAGAAAATGTACAAATAATGGTTGGTACACAGTACAGAAAATACACACAAAAAAAGGCTTTTAAATAGCCATACACATAGTATTGCATGTTGATAGGCTATAATGGATGGCTGCATATATAAATGTGCTGTCACAGTTCTTGGACCACAAGTATTGTTTGTTTAAACTTTCAACACATTGCCCTCCATCACTGATGGCCTTGTGAATACACTGTCCACTATAGAGGCCAGGTGAGGTAAAGTTTGTGGGTACAACATACATGAGTGGGAGTATGTACTGTACATGTGTATCTCTAGCTAGGTAGATATATCATGGTCTGGATTCTGAGTTGATTTTGAAAAGGAGGACAGAGGATGGAAAATCAGTGGACATGCTGCTCAGTAAGATAGTGCATACATAGAGTATACTGTTTTGTGACACTTGTGGATATCCTAGTGCCTACATATTACAAGGTCTTGTTATATCTGATCATGTTACTTGTGTTAATTACCCTGACCCCAAAACATCTTACCAGATCTTATAATAGTTTTGTTACCCCCAGGCCTTTCTCTTATGCTAATGAGCCAGGTACCAAATGTCTTTCCAAGTCTGAATATACTCTTATCATCTCATTATGCTAATGAGGCAGCCACTGAAGGTCTTACCTTGTCTGAAAATTGACTGACTGCCTCTGCTCCTTTCCTGCATGGTCATAGCATGACTTGATTTCCTCTTACTGGGTCTTACTCACTTTCTCTTTTTCTGACTGGGCAGGAAAAAGATCTTAGACCATCTTAAGAGTCTTAAATAAGATACCATAAGACTAAATTAAAGAAGAAAGTTTGCTTTAATATGTTTTCTGGGCTTTTAGTGTAAAGCAGGGGAAGCCTGAGAAAATTAAGTCATGCAAAAATAATAAAAAAATAATAATTAAACTAACAAATATATAAGAGTTACCGTATTATCCCTATAAAAGCACCCTGCTCTATTTAGTGCCCAAAAATGTCTTAACCCTTTCCCCCTTGAATTGAGACTGAGTCAACAGCTTTCCTTGGCATGGGTTGGGCACTAAGGGCCCAACCCATGCCAAGGAAAGCTGTTGACCTGGGGCATGTGATCTTGATAAGTCTCATGTACATTTCTCAGTCAAATTATTTTTCATAACTGTTGAAATTAGTTGAAAACACTGAAGCAGACGACATTTGACTACCAGCCGGTTTTGGCCGGTTTGAGGGGGAAAGGGTTAAATTCTTAGATATCTTAACTATTCTCCATTTTCCTATCATTTATAATATTTAAAAACATAGGTCTAAAATTGACGCTCAGTTATGTTTCGAACCCTGGGTATTTAAAGGGGATGGTATGGCAATACTGCATATGTAAATGCACAAAGTCAAAAGTCAACTACCAGACTTGAGGGTACAATGAACATGTCTCATACATTGATTATCTGGCATATTGTTAATTAATTGTTAGTATTTTTGGGGTCGTGGGAGACTTGATTCAAGTCTGTTGAAACTACAATGTTGACAAAACCACAGTCTGTTAAATTAACTTTCTCCCATAAATTACCACCACTACACAAGATCAGTAAATGGGTTATAGCTGAATTGATGGATAAATTAATGGCGAAATGTACGGATCTTTGACTGTTTAGATACATGTACATCGATTAATGTTACTTTAAGCTTTTTTTGTGTGTGTGTGTGTGTGTGTGGGGGGGGGGATTCCAAAGTGTCTTCAGAAGCTTTTACTCTGAAGGAGATCTTGTACCTCCAGCACTACAGTGTTTTTACTGCTCAAATTTGCTGTTCTTCCATGGACAGCCCTGTGATACTGTATGGCTTCACCACTATGTCCACTACCACCAATCTTCATGTCCTGACACAAAGCTATTAGTGACTATGGTATGGATCAGAAACATGATTATGCAGGCATGCAAGCAGACTCTGCCTGAATCAAGCACGCCAGCACGCTGATGTACAACCTTTATACTTGTGACAGATCACTCCTTCATTTCATGTTTGTGAAGATATGGTATTGCAACCATATACTACTGTCTGCAAGTACAACAAAGAATAGCTTACCATGACCACTTCAGTGCCAGAACCTGATTCCTGGTGACAAGGGAAAAGCTGACCAGTTAAAAATTGAAAGAATGCTGATAAAGCCAGAACAAGATACACGTATGCATAACAAAAATTTGCTGGTATTGGTATAAGATTACAAATAAATGAAGGCATACTTTCTTTCTCAAAGATAAAAGTAATCTAATACTGCAATATTTCAATGTTGTCTCGCCATCTTTGTAAAGTTATACAAACACTGAGTATGCATGTTCATAATGTACCAAAAGATGACAATTATATACATGTATCTTCGGTCCAATTGAAAATTTTGGTATTGTAGCAAATTGAAAGAAAACTACATATACCAGAGGTGGTTGCACCACTCAGTGCACCACGGTAAACCGGTTCAAAGTCAGCTATATTCAGTAATAAATCGTTGAACATAAAATCCATTGGGAATTGGGTCAAGGTCACTCATCTTTAAACTTCACCAAGCTCTCACAGAGGACAATAACACTGCAATAATAAAAAACTTCTCAAGTTATCATGTGGACACCAAATTCACTAATGTGGCTCTGTGACCTTGGGAATTGAGTCAAGGTCACCTATCTTACAACTTAATGTAGCCCTTACAGAGGACTAAAATCCTCTGCAATATGAAAGCCCTAGCTCAAAAACTTCTTAAGTTATCATGCAGAAACAATCTGGCCAGACGGAAGGAACCTGCAATCACTATAGGGGACTTGCCTTTACTCCATCAGCTACCCTAGCGATAAACTAAATTTTGTGAGCCATGCTGAAAATGACCTGCTTTAAACCAAGACCAAGAACTGCATGCACTTTAGTGCCCCCTTTCTGACAGGCTAATTTTGTGTAAACAGTGATACTTTAAACAAGATTTCCTCTCAGGTGGGTGTACCAAACAATGATATGTCCAGAGAGTTGGATCTCACTTTTAACATACATGTATAGGCACGAAGTAATTGGAAGCTACATGTACCGATCATGCTCATGGTGTTAATTCATCTTATCTGATCAATGAGTACATAAAAACACCAAGGACTACATCAAACACTATTTCATCAACTTGGGGTTTGCCTTAAAATCCCACAAAAGAAGGCAATGCTGGCTACAAGCAAAGCGAATAACTCATGCTACTTCAACTCTTTCAGAGCCAATCACGACTTCAGTCAGACTAGTCTGAATTATTACAAGCATCTCATATCCGTATTCCTCGTAAAAAGACCTTTCACTCAAGTACCAGTATGCCTGTAGTTCCAGAGATAATATCCCAGGTCAATAGCTTTTCTTGGTGCTCATTGGGCCCAATGCGCGCCAAGAAAAGCTGTTAACTGGGTCCAAAATATGGCGCTGAAAGAGTTAATTTTTTGTAGCAATTTTGTAAATTGCCAAGTGGCAGTGACAACACAGTATATGAATGTCAAATTCACATAATGACATATCAGAATAGTGCACTGTTGTTATGAGTATTGGCTACATTTAATACACTGGCTACCAGAAGAATGACTTCAGATCAGAAAGCTAATGAATACTTTTTTTATATCTGTCGGTAAATGTTTCCTCTATATACCATTCACTGCTTCCTCCAGGCCTGTACAATTGTAGCCGGGATCAATGCATATAAAATTTTGCTGGTTGAATGTTGCAGTATGTAATTTTACAAGGCTACATCCTCTCCAGAACATTTGTCCATGTGTTCTTGTTAAAATGTCATGGTATGAACTAGGGTGGGGATGATGTGTAGTGTTTTGCAGTTGTACAGACGTAAGTCTTAAAGAAAGCATTGCTTTGCCTGTATCTGCAGCCTAAGGCTATACAGGTGTCTGTACTATTGAGTGCTGGTATGATAGCAGACATATGACAGCATAACACAACATCCTGCCCCCATGGCTTCCAATGGTTCAACATCCCCACATACATGTACATACCAGTGCACCACTTGATACAAAGAGCACACCTGCAATCTTATATCTTCATTTAACACTTTCAAAGTTCTCCCCAGGTGATCCATTATGGCACTGAATTGAAAGGCTTGTCTGCTGGATATCTCAAGCAATAATCTCCACGCATGCAAGTTTAGTACCATTATGTTTTCATGGACCCTGGCTATCCCAGGATGCACATTAGTTTTATGTGTCCCACAGTACTGACTCAGGGGAGCATCTGCTCATTTCCAAGAGATCTAGAGACAAGTCCTTTTGCCACCAGCTCAGCAAGAATGACTTTAGCACTCTCTCAACTGAGCTTCAGAAGAAATTGAGGAATTAAGGCCTCACAGCATAAGAAATGTGCACATGTGCATGTATGCTCAAAACACCTACTAGGGCCAGGGCATCCTACACATGTGCATGTATGCTCGAAACACCTAATAGGGCCAGGGCATCCTACACATGTACATGAATGCTCGAAACACCTACTAGGGCAAGGGCATCCTACACATGTACATGTATGCTCGAAACACCTACTAGGGCCAGGGCATCCTACACATGTACATGTATGCTCAAAACACCTATATGTACTAGGGCCAGGGCATCCTATACGTGTATGCTGGTACCTCAGAATTGGGCAAGGACCATTTTGCACATTAACGACTCCCTTACCACATCCTATTCTGTTTCACCAGGCTGCGTAAACATTTTTGTGCACCAAGTTCCACTTCATCTACAGGTTCCTTGTATTTCTATAACAGATAATCCAATTATAAACACTTCACAGTAAAAGGGCTAGATTTGAGGAGATCCTTTTCCAAGCAGGATATTATACCACATCCACATAAGTACTCTATGGGAAGCATGTAACAGTGATGGGGTCATAATGGTCTAATAGGGCATGTCAGATACACTATTCTGCATGGTGGCAGCACATACTTCCTGTATCACATGAATTTTTCAACCAATGACTGAAACAGGCTTTGTTTATCCCCCGGGTGTCTCCACCTACAACAGGTGGCTAGCATGGACAACTGCAGTGACACCTCACAGTGATAAGCTCCATTTGTCTGTCATCCAAACCTGCATCATCCTAGGCTATCCATCTGGAACCACAAGCCCCTCTTTGAATGGTCCACTCAGCAGACAGCTGCATCCCTGAAGCTATGAAACATCAAGGCAGGGGTGTATGTATGTTGATCTGCTCACTGATACTTTGGAAAGATCTCAAGGTCGCCACCAACAGAACTACACAGTAGGACACACAGACAGAACCTTCTCAGCCCAACTCCTCATCTTCCAAAGCTAAGGATGAGTCCTTCTCACCTTCTGTCATGTCACTCGCTATGATCTAACTATAGCCAGTAGCTGTGCCTTGCTTAGACTACCTTGGCTACTAAACTTGTGAAGAGCTAGGTACAGTAACTCAATGGACTTGGCCTTATCCAGTCACTGGTTAGGTAACCAGTCTGATCTACTAATCTTAAGTGTCCATGGACCTCGATCCCCATATCACAATAACTCTTTGTGAGCCTTACATGTAGTAATGTTCTACTCCACAGATGGCCTCCCTTGATCAATTGATCATGCAGGACTGGGATAAGGACAACTGATCTCTGCTTCTAGTCGATAGATCTGGTTAGAGCCACTGGGATGGGCACAGTAACTGGTCTGTTCCAGTCCAGTACCCATGTGGCGTTACATGTAGGTAAGGACCTGAGTCCCACTTGTGCCGGAGATGGTGCCAGCTGAAGAGATGCCTGCTTTCTTGTATAGACCTTACATATATATATATATATATATATATATATATATATATATATGTATATATATATATGTATATATATGTATATATGTATATATGATATATATATATATATATATATATATATATATATGTATATATATATATGTATATATATGTATATATATATGTGTATATATATGTATGTATATATGTATGTATGTATATATATGTGTATATATATGTGTGTGTATATATATATATATATATATATATATATATATATATATATATATATATATATATATATATATAAATATATAACTAGCATGATGCTAGAAATCACTTACAGGGGTCTCTATCTGTGTGTGAGGCTCTATTGAGCAAGTAGCCCATCTCTGTTTCTTCCAGGGCACCCTGTCTATCTCAGACTTAGAAACTGCATGCTGCCCATACATGATGCTGCATGACAGAATGGTGTGCAGCTGTCACAGTCAATGATCCAGCCTGCCCAGATGAGGAAGGAACTGGCAACGTATATTACCCTGTTGAGAGATAACCTCCCTCTGTGAATCCACTGTCTCAAAGACACAAGATTTTTCACTGGACCAAGCCTTGCTTTATTTACCACTTGCATAAAAACCCATCGATACTTGAGGACCTGTATCCACTATCAGGGCAACCTTCTCCCCTGAGCTCCATCTTTCACTCTTCAGGGGGGCTTGGTAGGTCCGACCAGTGGTGCTACTTAATTCATAGCCTGGGGACAACTTCAGGGTCTGATACTAAAACCCTATTCTGGGGCCCACCACTGTCTACACCTGCTGTTTGTATGGAGCTGTACATGTATTTACATTTTCAGGTAATGCTCACTCTGGAAGAGTCCCATTATCTATAGTACATGTACATTACATTCATTCGACAAATTAACCTTCCCTTAACCTTAATCACACATATATTTTGGATAAGACCTCTGCAAAATATCAAATCGGGACTAAACCATAATGGCTGCCATTTTGAAACTTGTGGATTCTGCACCCAGTGGTTTGTAATAAATGAGGACAGTATTGGGATGATCTGGGGGAGGGGGTTATAATGTATGCAACCAAAAGTATATATTTTGCAAATGTTTCAGAGCAGCAAGAATGATATGATATATGCTGTGGCTGTGATTCACTTTGACATAAAATTAAATGTATTTTTGTGTGGCATTGCTCAAAATTCAAAATGGCGATCACCATGTGCGAGTTCAAACCAAGGTACATGTATTGTGTCACATTTGGATTTGTAACTAACGATGATAACTGCTTCAGACACAACCGAGCAGGCCGATTAAAGTTAAGATAGTAAGTAATGTTTTAAAAGTACATTAATGACTGTTTGCCCTGGTAACTCAGACAGTGGACACCTGGAACCTAGCGAAATATTACAATAATGATCACCAAATTAGCAGGGCTATGGCCTATGCCGTTTCACCGAACAAACATGGCTACATGTATATGTCTTACTGAACTTTGTGCTGCTATGCTGTTTCCCTAGCCCAAGTTAACCCTCCAGACAAGCTGAAATAAAATGCCGTGTTTGAGTTGACTTTACTACAAAATAACGGCAAAGGAAGGTTGCTTTCTCAATAAAATCTTTCAACTGCGGCTATCGCTATGCGGTTTCACCAAACAACCGTAGCCATGCAGCTATATGCTCTTTCCCCGTCCTGGTTAACCCTCCACTGCAGACAAGTTGAAATAAACTACTGTGTCTGAGATACTGCAAAATAATAGGAAGCTTCTTTAGAATCCACCAAATTTCCTGACGGAATAAGGCACTACTATAGACAATCACTGAAGTCTCACAGTAAGTGAACTATAAGGGTGGTGGATTCTGAAGAACAGGCCAACGTGGGGACTTATTCTAAAGGATAGCCGGCACACAACGGCTACTGTCTCGATAAAATCTTTCAGCCAGGGTCAATAAATTTTTATTAGGAAAGGGCGGTTTGAAACTTTTTTTTTTTTTTTTTTATGTTATATAAAAATTATTTAGGGTCGGGACTCGGGCCTTTTCAGTGGGGTCATATATATATTTGTTATGCCTTAGGTAACTTGGACATTTGTCAAAACATGTTTAAAATGGATGTTCTTTCCCCTTTTACACATTACCCCCTTTGACATCGGTTGAAATTGTTACCTGGGCACTGCTGAAGGCACTTGTCTTTGGTGAAATAAGGAACCCTGAGAAGATAAAAGTAAAATGCAAGTGCTCACACCTGGTCTGCAGTCACCATTTTTATTGATGCACATGGTTAAATGTTTAATGGAGCAGGCAATACTGGTGTCAAAGAAGGTTAACATAAGTGTATAGTGGGCCATATGGTTAAAAGGGAATTAAAATAAGTTCATTATAAAGGATAAAAGATAAAGGACACATAGATCATTTGACTATATTCAAGTGAAGAATATGTACTTTATTCATGCCTGTACAGCGTGACATGGCTTCCGACAGCCGCTGACTTATTGATCTTGGGTATACACTCCAGAAGAAGCATCAATGCTCCCAGGCAAAATATGTTCACACATCTCTGACACAAATAATTAAGTAATACAATCACTGAGAAGATGTATCTCAGTATCTGTCACCCAGTTAAACAAAGAATAGTATATGAACAAATTATTATTGCAAATTATTAGGGGGCTGTGACAGCCTCCACCCTTCATTTCTATTTAATTTAGGGTTTTCTTTTCTAATCTGCAGAGATTCTTTAATCTTTCTCTGTGATAAATTACCTTCATCCATCAAAATATTAGCAGCCATGGTACTCCTTAAGTGGCACAAATTTTCTTTTATTCTAAAAACCTGGAAAAATGGCATCACCCTGTTTCTCCAGTGTGTGCTTTGATAATTAGACATTTAGCAAATGAACTTACAACACATTTCTTGAGAATCTCTGCTTTTTATTTACTGGGTATAGCAAAAACATTGTATGGAATCTACTGGTTTATCGTACACACTTATGCATAGTACATGTAATAGTCTTCTCAGTCACTGTGCCATGCTAAAGAAGCAGAAGCAGAAGTTTTTTTCCTTTATCTTCAATGTTCAAATCAACAAAGACCCACTTTTACAGAAATTAACACTTAAAAACCCAGTTTACATTCAAAATTTTGTTGTTGTGTACATGTAATTAGTTTTGTATTTTTTATCAATACACTTTTATCATCAAAAATAAATTTTTTGTAGCTGATTTAGCATTTTGGCATGAGTTCTCATCAACTACAGGAAGAAAGAAAAACTAGAACAGTTTTGCCAACAGACCAGATACCCCTACTTGGCACAAATATGAGTCTGTGACCTTGAAAAGGAGATCAAGGTCACCTAAATGTAGGCGACTAAAGAGATTGTGCCAAAGTACTATTGAGGTAAATTTGAGTTGAAATGAGATCTGTGAATCGTGAGATATTTTGCTCACAAGAAGTTCTGTTATGGTTGGACAGTTGAACAAGCTGACAACAGTATGCCCAAACTTTGGGGGGGGGGGGCAGGGAAGGGAGGAGTGCGAGGTTTGTTTATTTATATGTATGTAGCCCAAAATGTCTTTTAATCTTATCTTATTGCGCAAGGTAATTTTTATTGTGCAACCAACATCAAAAACTTAAAGATTCCTATCTACAAACTGTATAGATGTATCAGGCTCTGCATCCAAACAGGACGTTTTTTAAACATGACAATGACATGATATACATCATTTAAACACTGTGATATTAATGATTTTTGACAGCAAGATTTTTTTTTCATCATCTAGTCATAAAATCTGTGTAGGCTTTCCTATATGTGTATGTATCAAGCATACACTGACAGTAAAGGCAATGACCATGCTGTAGAAAAAATATGATCAACTCACGCCAAACTAAACTAAAAATGTTATTTACATACATGTATCTTTGTTGGCCCAAGACATACAAACAGCGCGGTCATGTTCTCAGGTATACGTGCAGCTGTAAAACCCTTTTTTTAAAGTCTCAAGTAAAAGGAATACATATGTGTATTCACAAAATACCAAATTCTTTCTGTTCAATACTGTCATGGCCCTGACCAAAGGTCCCAAAAATTTTGAAAGACAAGTTTCAGTTTCATGTCATCAGTCATGTTGATTTGATTTAAACATATTTTATTAGTCAATTGAGAAACAGGGCCAGGCCCTATATGAATCTTGCTTGAAAAAAAATAGGTAAATAAAAATAAAAAAAGATTCCAGAGATAGTAATGACAATGTTACATACAAATAGAACCAATATTAACATATACATGTAAAGATTTACAATGCACCAACGGCAACACCACACATAGTGGGCTTACATGTATATTAGTCAGCAGCACAAGGAGGTTCCTAGGTTACTTACTTACAGTGTTGCCAACTCTTACGGAATTCCCGTAAGTTGTACAGAATATCAGGCTTCTACACAATGAGCTTACGTCACACGGATCAAGAACAAAACCTTACGGATTTTACAAAAGATGCTACGAGAAAAAATCATAATTTAGCATATAATTGAGATTATGGATATCACGTCTAAGTTATATACAATAAGATCATATCAAGTAATTATTATTGATAATTATTGTTAACTTTGCTGTCTCTAAAATTTAAAAAAAATATAAAGGACAATTTATTTTATATTATGGTATGATTTTCAGATCCTGCACAAGAAATGGCAAAGTTTTAACCTTTAAAAAAACCCTGCAAAACTTTAAAAAAAGCATTAAATGGCTCCATTTCAGTTACATTTTCAAAAAATTCACCCTTGACGCATGGCCTAGGTTATCAGTTTATGTAGATGGGACATATTACGACTGCATGGCCTGTTATCAGTTTATGTAGATGGGACCTATCAGGACAGCATGGCCAGGTTATCAGTTTATGTAGGTAGAACCTATCAGGACAGCAAGGCCTAGGTTACCAATTTATGTAGATGTGACCTTTTAGGACTGTGTGGCCTAGGTTATCAGTATATATAGATAGGATCTATCAGGACAGCATGGCCTAGGTTATCACTTTATGCAGGTGGGACATATTAAGACTGCATGGCCAGGTTATCAGTTTATATAGGTAGGACCTATCAGGACAGCAAGGCCTACTTACCAATTTATGTAGATGGGACCTATTAGGACCACGTGGCCTAGGTTATCAGTTTATGTAGATGGGAACTATCAGGACAGCATGGCCTAGGTTATCACTTTATGCAGGTGGGACATATTAAGACTGCATGGCCAGGTTATCAGTTTATATAGGTAGGACCTATCAGGACAGCAAGGCCTACTTACCAATTTATGTAGATGGGACCTATTAGGACCACGTGGCCTAGGTTATCAGTTTATGTAGATGGGAACTATCAGGACAGCATGGCCTAGGTTATCACTTTATGCATGTGGGACCTATCAGGACAGCAAGGCCTAGGTTATCAATTTATGTAGGTAGGACCTATTAGGACTGCATGGCCAGGATATCAGTTTATGCAGGTGGGACCCATTAGGACTGCATGGCCTAGGTTATAAGTTTATGTAGATAGGACCTATTAGCACCGCATGGCCTAGTTTATCAGTTTATGTAGATGGGACATATTAAGACTGCATGGCCTGTTATCATTTTATGTAGATGAAACCTATCAGGACAGCATGGCCAGGTTATCAGTTTATGTAGGTAGAACCCACTAGAACTGCATGGCCTAGGTTATCAGTTTATGCAGATGGGACCTATTAGGGCCACATAGCCTAGGTTATCAGTTTATGCAGGTGGGACCTTTCAGGACAACAAGGCCTAGGTTATCAGTTTATGTAGGTAGGACCTATTAGGACCGCATGGCCAGGTGATCAGTTTATGCAGGTGGGACCCATCAGGACAGCAAGGTGTAGGTTATCAGCTATGTAGATGGGACCTATTAGGACCACCTGGCCTAGGTTATCAGTTTATGTAGATGGAACCTTTTAGAACTGCATGGCCTAGGTTATCAGTTTATGTAAATGGGACCTATTAGGACCGCATGGCCTAGGTTATCAGTTTTACTACATGTTTGTACAATTTGGAAGCTAAGCATCTTTAACCAGTTTGAGGAAGCATGTTAGCCCTCACCCCATAAGCTGGCTAATACCAGGTGGCGGTCAAATGAGGTGTGTGACCAATTTTGACAATTGTAAAACAGAGTTGGAATAATAATTGCAGATGAGACCTACATGTATCAAGATAACAATCTCTATGCCAAGAAAAACTGCAAACTGCATGAGTCTTACACTGTCTTATTTGAAGAGGAAAGGGTTAATATTGCACGGACGTCATATTTAGCAATATGTCACGTCAAATGTATACAGTTGATTGTGCTGCTTCGTCCACAAAGTGGCAGCATCCCACTCTTGATGTTAAAATCCCCAACGATTTTATGTCAACTGTACAATCAATACAATCTTCATTTAATTTAATGTCAGTTTGTTAAAAAAAACAAGCTGAAACAGCTATTATTCACCAAGTTGTGATGATATAAATGATATGAGCAAGACCCTATTAACAATAAATGAGATCAGCTCAAAAATTGAAGGCCTTGAGGGTAAAATTAAAATTCCTTTAGTTTGAAAAGAGACTATCATGGCAATTCAGACAGACTTGCTATATATATGGTACAGACCTAAGTGTGCTCTCTCTCTCTCTCTCTCTCTCTCTCTCTCTCTCTCTCTCTCTCTCTCTCTCTCTCTCTCTCTCTCTCTCTCTCTCTCTCTCCTCTCTCTCTCTCCTCTCTCTCTCTCTCTCTCTCTCTCTCCTCTCTCTCTCTCTCTCTCTCTCCTCTCTCTCTCTCTCTCTCTCTCTCTCTCTCATCTCTCTCTCTCTCTCTCTCCCCCCCCCCACCCATATATATACACACATACATACATACATAGTACGTGCTGTATGTGGCCACCCCTTCTGCCAATAAAAAGTGGCCACATAAAAGCAGTTGACCTGTCACCACAGGTAAATTTTCAAAAGAAAAAGACTCCCATGTCCGAGCCTATCGACCACAAAAAGCAATGTGGTGCTCACGGCAGTGGTTGCATACAGCAGGTACCACTGTATATATATATATATATATATATATATATATATATATATATATATATATAGATAGATATATAGATATATATATTAATTCTGTACACCTGTAGATGTTACATTTACAAGAAACACCATCCTACAGTGTAACTCTTAAGTTGTGTCTTAAAATTCAAAAAACTGGCTGCGTGCAGTCCACAAATTACTTGGTGACTTATTCCAGACTGCTGTTCTGGTTTTCTGCATCTGTCATTCTTACAAAATGCTTGTGATTTCCTATTCCTGCGACTAATTTCTTATCAGAGCTCATGATTTGTGAGCTCTGCTACTTTGCACTATTCTGCATTGAAGGATTTTTTTTTGTGCACCCATAAAGTTACTTCCAATCTGTCAACATAAACCAACATACATAAAACATATAGAGCAAGACATAAACATGACTGCATTCTACAAGGAGTGTTCTTTCTTTTTTTTTTCCAATTAGTACAAACAACTTGTGGTGAATAGATGGCGCTTTTTTCTTTTCAATTAGTACACACTATTTGTGCTAAATGGGTCTGATAACTCATTGGACTCGAACAGATTCCCACCGCCAGAGATGTGGTTTTGGGATGCGATTATGTGCCAGACTGCTATCCATTTGTCCTACGTACCTATTATCACTCGTGTCAAACACAACCATTGCGACAAACATTACATCACAAATTGGATTTACTCGATCCACTTGCCACAGCACCCAATAAACTTAGGGCCGGCCTTGCTGCTGTCAAGGGACAACAAAAGGAGTGGATAAATATCTTTCACAATACCCACGAGATGGACTATTTTGTCATGTGACCGAGATATAGTGTCCCACAAGAAAGCCACGGGAGATGTATAAGTGTCACATATCGTTGCTTGTGGCTTCTCTTTATTGTAATATGTTCTCGAGAGGCACGCATCAATTGCTGGTAATTCATTTCTGAGGAGGAAACTACAAGAATTTGACCTGATAGTATTACGGCCAGTCCTCAATGTAATTCTACCAAAACATAAGGCAAACAAGAGGGCAGTGTGATACCTGCGGCTCAGCTGATCCAGATCAAAGTTTATCTCCCCCCCCCAAAAAAAAACAAAAAACTAAAAAAACAGGTGTTAACCTGAGCTAAGCTTATCTGCACTGAGTTGAGTGTCAGCCACATCTTGAATTGAACTACATACAATGAGCTGGGTAGAGCTGAACTTTGAGCGAGATAGCATGCGGATATAACTGACAACATACCTGACCTAGTGACCTAGTGACCTAGTGACCTAGTTCTATGATGGCAAGGCATTTTAGACATACTTGTGTGTAAGATTTAATAACCAAAACTGAAAAAAAAGAAAAAAAAATGTTACAGGCTCATTATTTAACCCTTTCCACCTTTCACTGCCCAAAATTGGCTGGGAGTCAAATGTCATCTGCCTTCAGTGTTTTCGACTAATCTGCAACAGTAATGAAAAACAATTTGACAGTCTTTGCTTCGCATGAAAACTCAAGAACTAGGACAGCTATACCTTTGAAATAGGGGCATGCAATGTCCTCTGTAAGGGCTAAGTTGGGACTGCATACTGATGACTTTGACAAAATTTTCCAGATAACAGGTTTATTTTGCCTACTGGCTGGAAGCTTCAAAACTACATATTCAAGCCAAGATTTTAACACTAGCACATGATGAGGGTCCACCTCCAGATCTGTGAGGATAGGTTGAGATTGCATATAGGTGACTTTGATAGATTCTGAGGTTCATCTATTGAATTTCATACCTCAATTTTAAGGGATTGAAATAGATACAAGTTTCATTTATGACATTTAGCCTTTCAAAAACCAAAAACTGCTGGTGTCTTACACTGAAAGCATACACCAAACAAAGTATATGTTTTCTAAATGTACATCTTCTGAAGATTCTGACACATATTATTTTTAAACAGTTGTGGAAAACTTTTTGTTCTTTTTGTCTTGAGTAAAATGACTGTATACAAAGAACATGCTTAATATATATATATATATATATATATATTATATATATAATATATATATATATATATATATAATATATATATATATAAATTATATATATATATATATATATAATATATATATATGTATTCATCTTTTACAGGTTATAGCTTTGTATAGTGATTATCTCTCTTTTTTTTTTTAAAGATGACATGACTTTATCCCAGATACAGCAAAACTGTGAGTGAGCACAATACTGACTGAAAATGTGAAGGATGGTTCCATGCCTTACATATTTAGCTTTCCTTTCAGACAAACAAAAAACAACAAAATTTTACTTCACAAACAAAAACAAAAATTGTTTGAAAGTTAACATTTGATGAAAATGATATGTGGTGACACAGAAAGCATGCAACTCACTTATATTCCTATTGTATGTTATTTAAACCTTGTTTTCCCTTAATCGTAACAATAATGAAGTTTTAGAGTGAATACAATTTTTTTTGGGAATATATTTGAAGCTTAAGCCCATGGAACACAAGACCTTGAAAATTGAGTTTCATACCCACAGTGAACCATTAATTAACCCTTAAAGTGCTTATCACAGTTCTAGCCGTTTTGTCGTTACCGTCAAACATACAAATACATGTAGTTAAAAGATTCAAATTCTGCATGAAGATACCTTTCATTCAAATACCAGCAAGCCTAGTCTGAAGCAAAAAGTGGTCTTAGTCGAATCAATCTTAAATCAGCACTTTAAGGGTTAACTTGAGAATTATTTCAGCTTGACCTTTATTTTGCTTAATGACGGTTTTCTGGACAGTTTAAATTAAGATTTTATACAAGTGAACATGACCTTATTTTCAAGGTCAAAGGTCAGCTTGAGTAACTTTGAATAAGCCGCCCACCCTGTCACTATGCATTCTTCATATCAAATTGCAAAATAGTCACATGTCATTGTTAATTTACTATACATACATGTACACGTCCATGCAAAATATATTATAATCTGTGTTTGCATTTACACATAGCAATCTGTGCATAGCAGGTCAAGTGAAGGCAGGGCTTTCACAATCGTCTTGTTAACCGTTCCTTTAATTTTCCTCGGCCAGTTCCGGTTCCACAATAATTGCCTGTTAATAGGAATTTTCAACGACACAGGAACCTGGCTGTGCATTTGACCCCACTCTAACACTTTTTTTTTTTTTAAGCCTGACTCAAGAGCTAGTCTCCTCATCAATGTGCATGGCAGCATCTCATTGCCAGTAAGACTAAAAGAAAAGTTCCTGGCCCAGATTAATAATGTATTCAGGTCTCCACTGGAACTGTCATCCAAATGCTTCACCAAGAAACTGTTCAGTTTTCCTGCAGGTGGGCATAGAAAATGTTACGCCAGTTTAAGTGTTAAAATCATGGCTTCAGCAGAACAACGGAAAAGCTGTTTCATCTCTG
>CAXHWN010002545.1:25570-68570 GCA_964020975.1 Hermodice carunculata
CATTTCCTGTCAAGAGCCGTGAAAGGTGAATTGTCCACAAATGGCAGCTTGTCACTCTACGTTATAAGCGACCAGACTTTAATTTCTGATCGCTTTGTGTGGAGTTATGGGCCACAGCTGTGGCCAATTAATGGAACAATTAGCAATAGTTTAGAGGACAAAGTTGAGGTAGACAAACTAAGCTAGCTTCTTCTTACCTGTATACAGCAACTGTCAATTTGATTTGCCACCAAGGTGATCTAATTGAAATAACCCTAAAAGCATCACAATCTTGAGCAATGCTAAGCAGTGATTGGGCCAGGCCTGCAATGGACTGCAAAAGGTGAAAGGTCAGGAATCGGCAGAAGCAATAAGAGGACATGATTGCTAAATCCCTGTCTGCATTCTAAGTGGATGTGGCCACACACCTGTACGCTCCCGTTTTTACACTCCAACTTTATATATTATGTCTCGAGGATTTCACAGATTTTAAATCTTTCTATGTACAATTTCTTAATGGTAAATCTGTTTTACGGAGTTAAATTTTGTCTGTACTGATGCAAAATACATGGGCAAACTATCATAAAATTCATTAAGAAAAAAAAATGCATGACGAACATGAGGCCTGGAAAACTTCAAGAGCAAAACATTTTCTTTGATATGCAGTTGGACTGTCAATTTCAAGTTAATCTGCTCTCCCTTTGTAGCCTAACCACTTTGATCCCAGCAGTCCCAGTAATATTTGGAGGAGGGGGGGGGGGAGGGGGGACGAACAAATATTCTGTGACACACACCTGTGTGGTATCCTAGCAGGGGGAATGTCTGCTTGATTGAAGTGAAAGGAGTTAGTAAGTGTGAAAAAATAACATCTCAGTATCAGTAAATCCACACATGGGTGGTCATAAGGAGCAGCCCTTGATTTGGGGCAATAGTGAAGGCTGCTAGGGACAGAGTAAACCAGGAAATGAGCTCAGCATAGTGCAGGTCTTCAAAGTTACCACTGAACAGTGCTGAGCAAAACAACACCCCCCCCCCAAAAAAAAAAACAACACAACAAAAGATAGGGGTATTTTTCTGTTTTTTTACAAGGTTGTAATGAGAAGCCCATTTGTAACTGTCACCATGAACATTAAAACTACTTTTCATATGACTAGATGGCATTCCATGTGCAGCTTTTACCATCTTGTACCTGAGGCTCAAACTTAGCAGGAGGATCAAGTGGGATAATCTCCTCCCCTCTCCTTCCATGTAGTTGGCAAAAGGGAGACAGTATCAGTAAGAGTCTGGCAGTGGGACAGGCTCTGTTGCCATAGGGAATCTTTTTTTCAACATAACACAACAGCTTAAATGGGGCTTCCTGGTGCCAATCATTACCACTTATATAAAAACCCATTGGTACTTTCGGACCTGTATCCAGTATTGGGGCAACCTTCTCCCCTAAGCTCCATCTTTCACTCAACGAGGGCACTTGGCAGGTCCAACTAGCGGGGCTACTTAATTCATCGCCCGAGGGGCGACTTTGGTGTCTGATAGAAAATCTCTACTCTGCGCCCACCATTGCCTATAACTGCTAATTGTACGGTATTGTACTTACATTTTCAGGTAATGCTCACTCTGGAAAAGTCCCATTATATATTGTACATTACATTCATTCAACAAATCACTAATCACACATATGTTTTCGATACTACCTCTTCAAAATATCGAATCGGGACTAACTCATAATGGCTGCCATTTTGAAAATTGTGAATTTCGCACCCCAATGGGTTGTAAATGAGGATAGTATTGGGACGATCTGGGGGAGGGGGTTATAATAGTTGCAACCAAAAGTATATATTTTGTAAATATTTCAGAGCATCAAGAATGATATGGTATATGCTGTGGCCGCGATTCACTATGGTATCCAAATCAGGTGTATTTTTGTGCGGCTGGTGTCCAGTTCAAGGTCTTTTGTGTCACATTTGGATTTCTAACTAACTATGATAACTGCTTCAGACACACAACTGAGGAGGCAGATTACAGTTAAGATAGTAATTCATGTTTTAAAAGTACTTTAAAGACCGTTTGCCCTGGTAACTCAGAGAACGGACACCTGGAACTTAGCAAAATATTACGATAATGATCACCGAACAAGCCTTTTTGAACTTTGTGTTGCTATGCTGTTTGCCCAGCCCAAGTTAACCGTCCAGAGAAGTTGAAATAAAATACTGTGTTTGAGTTGACTTTAATGCAAAATAATGGCACATGACGGCTGCTTTCTGGATAAAATCTTTCAACTGGGGCTATATGGCTATGCTGTTTCACGGAACAACGTGGCTATGCAGCTATGCTCTTTCCCCGGCCCAAGTTAACCCGCCACTGCAGGCAAGTTGAAATAAACTATTGTGTTTGAGCTAACTTTACTGCAAAATAACGGCACTCGCTGGCCGCTTTCTGGATAAAATCTTTCAGCCAGGGTTGATCAATTTAAATAGTGTAAGGTGGCTTAAACCTTTTTTTTTTTTTTTAATTATTTAATGTTTCATAAAAATTGCTTAGGGTTGGGACTCAGGCCTTTTCAGTGGGGTCATTTGGGTTATCTGAACCACACATATACATTGTATACATTTTTGTTAGACATTTGTCAAAACATGTTTAAAATGGATGTTCTTTCCCCTTTTACACATTACCTCCTTTGACGTCAGCTGAATTTGTTACCTGGGCACAGCCAGAGGCACTTGTATCTAATATAAATATTTAATATCTGCAACACACCGAAACCTTACCAGATACAATGTATTATATTCTCTACATTGTGCTTCCACAGTAGAGGACTTTATATTTGCACACAGGGGAACGAGGCAATACTTATTTTTTCATCAGAATTTGCCCTGTTGAAAATGGGCACCTTGCAACCTCTGTTGTACATGTTGGCCCTATCTTGAAATGTTTGTTCCATTTACCTGTTTTTATGACAGCTTGCTCTTCCCACTTTCAACAAAATTGCTACAAAAGACATTGCCAACTCGAGCCCTTTTCCAGTTAAGTCTGCCTTGCAGGGGCAGAGCTCCCCTTAACTTTGAATATGTAGGTGGGATGTGTTGACATGTTTGGTTGTAATTTCAAACATCAAGTGAATGTATTTTTTCCTTCAGGTTGTGCCCTGATTATAATGATGCATGTTCTGCCTCCACAATAGAGAAGCCCTTGAGGGCAAGTTAGATACATACACTATTCTGCACAGTAGGAGTTCCTGCTCTGTGGGTCACATGGCATCTTCAAGACATGAATAAACCAATTAAGTTTTGTTTATCCCCCAGATGTCTCCACCTGCAATAGATGGATACCAAGGGAGCAGTTACCTGCAGCGCCACCTATAAATAACATGGTCCACTGACTCATAATTTTTTTCAGTTCCTCATTTTACATTTTGTATTTGACATTATGGGATGTACATTGCACATCCTAAACTGTCAGAGGGCTATCTCTGGTGCTAACAGGACTAATGCAAAGACAGTAGTTTTTGCATTGCCAGGTAGACCATGCTCCAGCTGCTAAAAGGCCAATACAATAGGGGCCTAACGAAATCTTAGTTCTCCCTTTTGTCACCTTATCGTGAAGATTGCGCGCATGACTGAATTCATAGTTATACGCTGGTCTGCTGTCACCAAGTGGGACATGCTATCGTGACCACAGCGAAGGCTTAACTGTAAAACTGTGGAATGTAACCCCATACATCCACGATTTGACAATTTGCACATAGCAGTGCTACAGCCTGGTACCTTGCAATTGTACACAGGCATACATGTATTTCAGGCACAGTACAGTTTTAACTTGATCAAAATCACTCTTTTAAACTTGCCACTTTCTTCAAGACTATGCACTTTAACATGGCTGTCGATGACCCGCTGATAGTGATGTCCCACTCCCCATGAAATACCATTTAATCTCGTTGCGCGATCCTGGTGGTCAAAATTGGAAAACTAAATTCCGTTACGTTGGTATTGCCTGACAATGCAAAAACCACTGACCACTGAGGGCAGCATGTCTGTTCATCACCAAAGTTTCAGCAACTAAATTATGATTTGTGCATGGAAACTACGCCACAGCAAACCAATACCACAGAGAGTCCGACAGTGCTGCATCACAAATTCCTGCTGGATGGCGGCTGATATTATCAACTGACACCCTGCACGATTTCATTTACCCCAATAACAAATACAGACACTTTAGTATTATACCCCTCCCTTTGCCCTGTTTTGTGAAACCAGGATAACAAGATTCTTCATGTATTTTTGCTCAGCATAAAAATAAAAAAGCAGCACTGATGAATAATTCTGCAAAAACAATCAATTAATTTGTGGTGTCAGTGTGGGTAAAATGACACTGTAAGGATATCCCAGAGGCAAGCAAGCTATACAGTACGTATAGAAGAATTTGACTCCAATCTAAATTTGATCTAAACAGTCATGCTATGGGCCTTTGAGGGCCCAAGATTGGACAGTCAAATCCCTCTTTAGAGAGACCACCCTGATTACAGAAAACAGGGCTGGAGGTATTTATCATGTAGAGTGGGGACTGGGCTATGTCATACTGTATCTCTACCAAACCCCTGAACATCATTGCCTAGCCAAACGGACACCAATGTAATCACTCAAACATTTCCAATCTGACAGGTTCTGAGCAAGTTTCACTGAACAAGTCCCCTTGCACTGACACAAGTCCTCCACTGCATAGACGATACATATAAAGTGCGTTTTGGACCTCACACACTGACTTTTCTGATTGTGCTTGCAGAAATGGCAACATCACATACACTGTATAGTCCCCCAACCCCTTCTGTGGCATTTACAACCTGTGTCATACCTTCCACACGGGAGTGAGAACAAACCACATTACTGACAGCTGGTCTAGTTAGAATGGCATAATGCACAAATATATAAGGTAAGAAAATGGATAAGACAGCATTGGCTTCAGCACACACAGATGAAGACTATTGATTTACTGAGGCATCATTTAGCCTGGGTGTGCTACAGGTCGCACTGTGATAGTTGGTCCAATTATACACTGCTCACCCCCCCTCCTTGGCAGTCCACGCCACTGACATTCCATCACAAGCAGAGTCAAACCACTGAGACATCGTACATACCTGATTTTATCTGCAGGTGAAGTGACGCCACACAACTGGATACTGGTCACAGGGATGCAATTTACTTTACCTCTCTCTCCCCACTGAATGCCAAGACTGAAAGCAGATCGAAAAATATACCATAAGGCTGTCATATGACTTGCCATCAACTTAACCCATTTGATGCCAGAGAACTGAATACTGCCCTTAAGGATATATCTGTGGGCTGCGATTTTCCTCACTTCTCTCTCCACTGCATACCAGCACTGACAGCAGACCAAAGTGGAAGAGTCATCGATGACAGACAAGATATCCTGGCTTTGCACACATGGGTTCAGGGAATTGAGAGATATTTTGCTCACAAGGATTCTGCTACAGACTTATAGACAGACAGTCATTTACGAACAGTCGTACCAACTGAAAGCAGTATACCAAATTCACTTGCGCAGGGGTATAAAAATCTGTCATAAAGCTTTTATTGATGAGTTTGAACTTAACCCATTCTCTACAAACTCACATCTTTATTTCCACAAAAAAAACCAAAAACTTGCCCCAAGCAGTTTTTCCCAAAATGATTTTCCCAGACAATGTAAAATGTAAATATTTTGTGCAATATTTCCCCAGGTTTGTTGAACAGGTCTGTAGTAACTCAGCATGGGGTCAACTTTCTTTTAGATATGTGGATGGCAGGAACTTACTAACTACCAAGAAAAAAACAGACCAAAGACTTGCTAGAGATATGATCTAAAGGGCCATCAATAAACCATTTGAATCTTGAAAATTATATTCTACCTTGAGGTGAAAATATTCAACTTCAAAGGCCTCTCCATTTTGGTTTCCTTTTTGTTCTTATTGACTTCTGCAAAGGCTTATAATTCATTGAACAACATTAGAAGTCAAAGTATTGGCTCGTAGCTTACACAGCCCCACTCAATACTCCAGGGTACGCTTCATAAAAATAGTGCCAGACCCGCAATTCTCCATCAGAGCTTGACCATTAAGTCTGGCGAACATATTACCCGATGTTTTTGGAGAAAATCAAGGAACAATGTATACTTGTGTTAGGTCGGACTCAAACTCGTGTCAAGGGCACGTTTTGTGTTTGCCACAAGGGCATGCACTAGCCACAACAAAGGCGTAGTGCCACTTTTGATTGACCTCTCATGGAGAAAAATGAGAAACTGTGGACCTGCAGAATGGACCAATCAAATTTGCTACTATTAAGGCACTGATCAAATCAGGGATATTTGGCGGGTCAGGACTGACGTGTATTTGGTTGTAGGTGTCGGGGGCTTTATACAAAGGTGAAGCATCCACCTCTACTCATTTGGGTAAGTCCTTGTGGGCTTAACATTCTAGCAACATATTTGGGCACTTGAGCACCTTCAGACTAACCACAGCAGTCGGGTGATGGGGAGATCAACGACAAGTGCCCACTACATTGCTCCAGGCTTTTAATTTAACTCTTGCCACTCAAAATAATGCCCAGCAATTAATTTTCTTCTACAACCTACGGGAATACATCCCTGCATGTAACTCGTTCCAAAACTAGTGACAGATCTTAAATTTCCGGTATATTCAGCCAGAATTAAATGAAAATCACTGATTCAAGTTCTTCATGCCAAGAGCTTTCATTTCAGAACAGCTCAGTATCTTGATGTCCCGTCTAGAGTCGGTGGTTTTTGTACTGCCTGCTAAATTATATTCCACTTGCCAACACTGGATTACGACTTGCCAGGCAAAGCAAAAACCACTGAACAAGTGCTGTCAAATACAGATCTGTGTGGCAGAGATTTTAGCCTGGAATGAAAGGTGCAAGATTGTCAGTAGGGCTCACGCATGTTCCCTTCGTGATTTTAACAGCCTGCTATATGGTTCATGTTCATCACTATTGATTGTCTTCTCCACATGTATGAACTTCTTTTTACCAAATTGGAGGTGACTGACTATCTTATCTGCGCAATGTGAATGGTCTGCAAATGTCATGCGAGTGCATCAATTGAAGGCGGCACCCTCTGGATAACACTGCGACATGATTGCAACCAGCATCAGTTGTGAAGAGTAACTAGATCTTATAAAGGAAAGTCATAAACTGCTGGTTCCATGATGAAATTGCATGAGTAATCACAGATTCAAACATGTTTCAGAGAATTAATTTAGTTTATTCATTTCTGTGCACAAAATCATACAAAGCTTTTCAAAAAAATATGCGTGCACAAATTGTGAAACATGACTTTTGTTCACAAATTGTAAAACAACATATCAACTTTTTTTTAAAGAAAATGTTTAGCTTTATCAATTTTGCTCACAAATTTTCAAGTTTGAAATGGTTTCATACACCAACTTATAAGTACCTATAAATTGAAACGACAAAACTGTGAACATCAATATCTAAATAAAAAATCAGATTCAAATTCTTCAAGCAAAGAGCTTTCATTTTAGTACATGTATCATCTTCCACTCAAGACATCCTGTCTAAATAGTTGGTCTTCTTGCATTGGCTAGCAAGCTGTACTCTAGTTGCCAATTTCATACAAAGGTTCACTGCTGTTGTCCACAAAAATGGATAAAGTCCTCAATTTCATTTGCAAAATTGGGGAAAAAATATCAGTTTTGCTAATGAAACTTGTCATCTAATCCATCCATTAGTGCTACTACCTTATTGATTTGTTCCTTACATTATTTTGTACCTTGCAGAATATTTTGCTGCATCAAAATGACATATCTAGCGGCCACATGTACCAGAGATACATACATGTATCAGGGTCATGCTCTGAAACATGTTCTGATAGTTATATGCTGCAGCCCCAGGATTGCCCTTGCACCGATACAACCTAACTGAACTAGAAAAGTGCTCATCAACAAACTGGATACCCCCTGCTTTTGACTATGAGGTCAAGGTCACAAAAATATAATCAGGTCAAGAAACAGTGTCAAGGTACACAGAGGTCAATTAAGTAATATCTGGCCTGCGAGTCGTCAGATATTTTGCTCACAAGAACTGTGCTATTGATGACATGACGATGTTGCAGGACCTGAATTTGTGAGATGAATATTTTCACACTTTAGATTATTCATAACTGCTGCCAATTACAGTGGAATCTCCCTATTAAGATCACCCAAGAGACTAAAAAACGTGGTCTTAATAGGGGAGTGGTTTTCATGAGGAATGTAATTTAAGTAAGAATAAATAAACAAGAGGGTCATGGGCATAATGCTCTGCTGCCTGTGGCTATATCGCACCTGTTTATTTCAAAGTTGCGAGTCCTCAAGTGGCTTTTGAACATATAAAGCTTACATGTATGTGATTTTAGTGTCTTGTTTGTCCACCAAATGGCACTTTGCTCCACATGTTATCATGGCTTATTTGTGAAATTCCTTTGATGGATATTGTTGCATGTGCCAAGACAACTATGAATGAGTCCTTTATTTTATGTCCTCGGTGACCTAGGGACAGAAGATCAAGGTCACCGAGCTTATGTAATACAAGAGACCCATTGGCCTGGTGCTCTGCTGACATTGCCATTGATGTCCAAGCTACACCCAGCCATTACAAAATCACTTTTTTCAACTTTACAGGCATGGTGACCTCACAAAAATAGGTAAAGGTCACTGATATTTTCTTAAATTCTAGCTCTGGATATTGGCTATATATCCTATAAATTCAGCAAGTCTAATCCAATTACTTTTCAAGAATTTTATCTTAAAAAACATATTTTCACTCATTATTTTCCATCAAATTATAGGTGATGCCACAAGTATCATTAGCAACTTCAACTTTGACCTCCCCACATTCCCACCAAATTTGGTGAAGATCTGCCATTAATTAAACATGCTAGAGTGTTCATAAGAGTTTCATATTTTGACCCCTACATGTGTATTACATGTATATAATATTGTAGGTGGCGCCACCAATATCGAAAGGGGCCTAGATTTTCATATACCCAATAAATCCTTAAAGTTATGCTGGGCCAACTTGAAAACTAAGGATGGTATTGCGCTAATGAGCAAAAGTTTACTGACGTAAGGATGGACAGACATGAGCGGTCGCATAAGATCTGCAACATTTGGTCAGCAGAGCTAAAAAGTCCATAAATTGGTGGTCTTAATATAGAAATGATCTCTTTATGCAGGGTGGTCTTAATCGGTTATTCTACTGTACTGTCTGACCGTCATACAAAATTTAATAAGAAGTAACATAAGCTGTCTTTGTCGAAACAGTTATAGCAAATATCAGTCTTACAGTGTTTTGGTATAGTTGGTCTGAAAATTGTGGCATATTCAAAAGTATATATATATGTAGACACCTTTGTCGCATGGGTTATTAACGGAGTTAAGAGTTAAGTTATTGAGTCATAGTTGCAGGCATACACAGTTTTTGTGATGGAAAAACTGAATCCTTTCCCCCTAAAAGTAGCCGAAATAGTTATAGCAAATATCAGTCCTAAAGCTCACCGGTATAGTGGGTCTGATTTTGCAAAACCGGCTGGTAGTCAAATGTTGTATGCTTTGTTGTTTTCAACTAATTTCAACAGTAATGAAAAACAACCTGACTGAGAATTGTAGATGAGACTATCAAGATCACATGCCCCAAATCAACAGCTTTCCAGGGCATGGGATGGGCACTTAGTGCCCAACCCATGCCAAGGAAAGCTGTTGACTCAGTCTTAATTCAAGGGGGAAAGGGTTAAAAACTGATGGACTCAGTGATAACCACTGTACAAAGTCAGGGTGGCAGCAGCTACTTCCTCACACTCCCCAAACCAAAAATCAATCTCTCTTGGCAGAAAGACGAGTCTGCATGTTACCGTGCATTAGCAAACAGTGCACCCCATATGTGTGACAAACATACAGCACAGCTTCAATGTGTGTGTGTACTGCTGTATTTGGTCAAACAGCCTTACATTTATTCCAGGCTAGAACTACTTCATCAAAATCTCTGGAGACAGAATTTTATGGATCTACTTTATAAATTAAAGTAAGAACAAAATATTTTATTCATATGCACTAATGTACCAATACATAATATTTTTTTAGATCCTATTCATGGAGTAAAAAAAACCCTGTTTTCTCAGTAATTCCACATTTTTTGGCAAATTGAATCACCATCAATGTGCTAGGTTGTCTTTAATCATTTCTGGCTCACAAAATGCTTATGTCATTGTTAATTCACATAACTCTCACAAGTTTCATACAAAGCATGCGATTAACTCTTTTTACACCAGTGCCTGATTCCTCCATACATTTACCTGGATTTATGATGACAATTGCATACTCAAATTCTTCATGAAAAGAGCTTTCATTCAAGTACCAACATGCCTATAGTCTTAAGTCAGTTGTTTTGGACCTGTCTGGCAAGTCATATGCTACATCTGCCATGACTTGCCAGACGATGGCAAAACTACTGATCAAGGATCTTCTTCATAGTATGGAATGAGTTAAACTCCTATTAACATCAAGCTGTATATATACATCAGACATATCAGACACCTGATGCAAGCCCTGGCATATATTATTTAGTTTGCAACACAAACAAACTTTATCCATCAATCACACTACAATTTGGAAAAGGGCTTCATCCCATACTGATCCCTCCCGTGAGGACAGAACGAGAATTAAAGTGGATTTTCCATGACAGGCATAGTAACACATACTTTAGCCGAATTAACATGCCATAGAATGATACGAACAGCTGGTGGCCAAGGGTTGATACAGCATGTTTAGGATCCAGAATGGGGACCTGCAGTATCGTTATAATGATGTGATGAACTACCTGTCATATGGAACAAGAAGTTATGTGTGTCCGCCACAACTGGGCATAATGTAACAATAATGTAACATGGGTCTTCACGTGTTTGTTTTCAAAAGCCAAGACGTATGATGTTTGGTACAAATGCTTTGTTTTTCCTTTTTTTCCAGATTTTTCTGTATTGAGCTGGTTTCCTATGAAACATATTATCTGAAAGAACTTGAAGACCTCAACATGGTCCGGAATTATCAATCACAGCTCAGTTGTTCTCACACATGTTGCTTTTTTTCCTCCCAACTTCACAAGTTTTTCATTTGTGCCGGCAGCACATGAAATTCAACTGACAATTTCCCCAACAAAGGGCAGATTTGCCAGAGATACAGGATAATGCTGATCTACAACCCTGCCCCTTGTTACTTTGATATGAAAATACATGTACACAAATAATATTCAGCAAAATAGCTACAGATAGAGAGGATGGATACATTATATATATATATACATACATACATACATATATATATATATATATATATATATATATATACATATACATATACATATACATATACATATACATATACATATACATATACATATATATATATATATATATATATATATACATATATATATATATATATTGATACATTATAGCCGCAGAAGGAAGCTTATTCCCTTAACTGTTTCAGCACCACATTTTTTTACTGAGTCAACAGCTTTACTTGACTTTGGGCACATTGCCGCCAAAACGTGCCGAGGAAAGGTGTTAACGTAGACTATTATATTCTATGTAAATGCAGGCATGCTGCTACATGTACTTGAACGAAACGTCTTTTCACAAGGAATGTGAATCTAGGTCTCTTATTATGTTTCAGTGCAGTTCATATTAAGGATGAGCATCTGGTCCTGTGCTATTTTGAGGGTGCTTGTAAAGATTCTATCACAGAACAATCAATATGCATAAAAACTGCCACAAACTATACAATTTTGGAAAGCTAACTATTAAACAACAGATTCTTTTTCTCCCGCTGTCCTGCGTGTTTGTTGCCTATGTTTATGCGGCAATCATACCAAGTGCCGTCCTCTTTTTCAAAGAACCTTGAAGAAACTTGGATTCAACTTTTTCGTTTTCTGATGTAAAGATATTGAATGTGTGACCAACTCACATAACAATGTAAACTGGAAAAAGTGTGACGCCCATTCTTAAGCACTTCAATTTTAGTCACAGTTGGCACTGAAATAATTAAAGAAAATGACATTTAATGTTGGTCAATGGACATCACAGCACGTACTAATACCCTTTAACAATTAAGCTGAAATAATTCCAAGATAAAGTACCTTCATACAATAATGAGTTGTAATTCTGCTGCCATAATAAGGTTTTATGTACCTAAAATTCTCACTAAAATTGTTTTCCATTGATGAGTAATTAAACTAATTAAGTCAGATGACAATTTACATGCAGACACTTTCAGTCCATTGAACAGGAAAGGGTTAATTCCAACACGTAGTACCACCTGCCTAGGTCTCTTTAGTGACACATAAGACAGCCCCGGACACTCTACCATAGTATTCATTGTCATCAGGTTGATCAGTTGAGCTGGCTTGAGAGATCTCTGAGGGAGCCCCGAGTCACGGAATACGCATGGTACCAAATATATTACCCATTATTGAAATTAATATATAAATCACCATAACACATGAAAAGAGCAGAGGTGTTTCTCAATACATTACACACAGTAGACATAGGAATGCAGACCACGCGTTTGAAGCCATATGTAGGAGCAGCTATATACAAGTCAGCACCAAGTGAATTGAATGAAAAAACAAAAAAAACAAAAACAAAAACAAAAAAAAACTGTGCCTTCCACTGGGAGAAAAAAAATTAGAACTCTCCCACACTGTAAACCACGTTCAGTTTTGTAATTTGGTATAATTTTGTGAACTTTTTGGGGAACTTTTTTATTCCGTACATAAAACTAATATGTGTTGATTTTGTTCACAGAATTAAATGTACATGTATCTTTGCTATCACTGTGCAATTCTTTAAATTAGATTTTATAAATTTTCACAACTTTATGCCTGATAATAAAAATGTCTTGCAGTAATGTCATTGATTGGGATATTTTGAAAGCATGTTAATTTCATTAAAATAACATGACTTTGTGCACTAAACAGATCAGTCTTAACAATTTCATGAACAAAAGCAATAATTTTCACTTCATGCAGCTTAAAATTTTTAGGAAAAACTTGTTAATTATAAGGTAAAAAACATTTTACGATGAAATTGTCAAGATTTCACACTTTTCTGGACAAAATTCAAATCTTCACTCAAATTGTAGACAAAATTACTGGAAGTATCTATTTTATGGTAAAATTTTGGTAAAGAATCACAAAGTTGATGTTACATTTGGCAAGTACCTCAGACACAAGCACAGAGGAGCATGACTGTGCTGTCACATGTAGGCGCTCAAAGCCAATCTTTTGGTCATTGTTAACCCCTTCTAATTCAATTCACCCAAAGTGCCTAAATGGCAAAATTGTCGTCTGCTACAATGTTTCTGCATCAATATTTCATTTGTGAAAACATTTCTGGTGAAAAGTGTGATCAGTCCAATGAAGACGTAACGTCCCAGGTCAACAGGTGGCACGGGTTGGGCACATTGCACCCAATTAACACTATGGCAAGTTATTGACTCGTGTTCATTCGGTCTTCTTCCAACCAGGAAATGGTTAAGTTAGGCTGCACTGCAGAACCCACAGATTTTCTTCTTGTAATGGTAACTGAGAACACATATATGTGTTTATACAAATTACTGTACCTTACCTCTATATATACGTGTTTGTGACAGTGGCTCTCATTTGTTGTATACTTGTCTAGTCTTTTTCTACTATAGCTAGCTGGAATTATTGCCATAAT
This sequence comes from Hermodice carunculata, assembly GCA_964020975.1. Lineage (NCBI taxonomy): Eukaryota > Metazoa > Annelida > Polychaeta > Eunicida > Amphinomidae > Hermodice > Hermodice carunculata. The sequence continues at coordinate 39,329 of CAXHWN010002545.1, forward strand.
CATACATTCAGTTCCTTCATGAAAATTACAAGATTAAGTTGGAATGCCAATGCCTTGCCTAAAGCCAGTGGTTTCTGCATTGCCTGCCAAGTATGTACTACTTCAGCTGTTGCAACATGTATGGAAGGTAAATTGTCAGGCAGTGCAAATGCCAATGACCCATTAACCCTCTACCAATTCTAATACATGTAGTTATGGCAGGGGCTTATTGATACTTCCATTTTAATATGAATACCACTGAACACAGTAAAGATCAAATTACTGAACCTGATTTACCCTGGGGTCATCTCTGACACTAAACTTATTTGTCAACAACACAACACCACAGACCTATAGGAAGCTCACAACCTTAGAGCATAATAGTTACAAGTAATATGAACAACCTGTTTTGCCAGTGGTTTTACAATGTCACTGTAGATAAACGATGTTTATGCAGGAAGGAGCCACTGGAGCAGTACATGTACGTGACTGTATGGTGCAATGTACACTTTATCCGAACTGAAATAGCTACATTGTACATACATGTATCAATAGCAAGCATGTTTACCCGATCAGTATATTCAATGTGTCTATGTTTGGCTGTTGTTAGTTTCCATCCACTTTCAGCACCAAAGATTGGTGCAGGAGGCTAAATGTTGCTTAAATGATGCCCACACAGGGCCATCAAGGTGCTAACCCTGCACACTCGGCCTAATAAGAGCCTATAATACCATCCAGCTATGCTCAGCCACACAGCCATAAATTTACGTTTATAGTGTAGCTACCTTCTCTACGCAACGAATACTGAAAATGTCCACGTTTTACTGCCCGCAGTAATACTGCAGGCTTGCTTGCCACATAAAAGATGCTATTCACCATCAGGAAGAACTGATTATCAAACCAAACAAAATATTGCAGGCTCTCTTGCCACATAAAAGATGCTGTTTAACAGTGGGAAGAACTGATTATCAAACAAACAAAATTTAGCATTTTCATTGATGGCCTAATATGCGTTTATGCACGTGGGCAAGTGTTTGTTTTTGCTGGGGTATAATCTCCCACCTCCTCTCAATGCTTGTCAATATTCCTTGGCTGGCTTAATATGCTGTGCATACAGAACGCTACGATCCCACAGAGCTGAGTGAAGCCACAGCGACAAGATTTCTCTGCTGATTCATGCAACCCGTCTGTGGCTCTATGTGACCGATCATGTTAAGCGTAGAGGACCAAGCCAGTCGTTCTCGCCAAAGAATAGCTGTGTCAAAATCTCATCTGGCAGAATCCACAGCATTGCCAATTGTCAGCATATTTACAATGAAACATTGGTATGGATGGACAAACGCTATGAAATTTTCACTTGCTGCTTGATTGATTAAATTTGAGTTGTCTGCTTAGTAAACAGGAGAGCTTGTTGTACAAGTCTACAATGTTGTCACTGTGTAATTTGACTGAGTTACAAAGCCTCTCTCCACGTCAACCCTGTATTACTCTTTGTCAACATTATAGTCTTTGCCTGTACATGTGACTCCTCTTCCATTGGACGTTGTCACTGCCACTTATATACTTTGTATCTTTCTTTGCTGTCACAAAACAGTCACTTGCAGATCAAAGTTCATGCGATTATTGCTACATGTGCCGTTTATTGTAGTTATTTTACACTTGCTAAATGTGTTGGCCATTATATGCACTTTACAGTTCCAGCTTTCATTCTTGAAAGTTCTGTTCATTTTTCTTTTATTGGAACTTTTTTTGATGACTCTTCTCTGAAAATAAATGGACCTATTTGTCAGATATGAATCAACATCATATTTACCAGTGCTACAAATTCCTCGACACTGAATAATAGCCCAATTTGTTGATCAGATAAGTAACGGATTGGGAACAGATGTAAATTGCTCTTATCAGTCAATATCATCACTTAAATGGTTTATAGTGGAGTCTTCTATTTTTTCCAGGCCTATTGCCTGTGTGTCATTATGTGTCATCATTCAGTCGGAACTCACTGGATCGCACAGCCAGCATTGTGCCATGTATGTTCCCCACTGGCACATTGTGGATTGGACCCATCATAGAGATGTGTATACAATACTACTTGACAGGGGCAGACCCATCAGCAACATCAAAGTTTTTCTATTTGATGTAGTCTTGTAGATGTATTATTTTTTTGTATGCAATCATCGTTTTTTAGTTCCTACAGGCATGCATTAGATCTCCAATGACATTAGTTTTCTACCTTTTTTTCTAGAATTATGCAATTAAACTGATTAAGCACATGTTGGCATGGGATTTAAAATGCCAAAAGTGGTAACAGCCGCTGGTTGTCACTCTTAAATCACTGCACTGGTAGGACACCCCATGGACGGCAGATCGAGGTCCTCTATTATCGGAAAGGCTGGTGCCACATAATTTCACCATTCAAAAAAGCAAAAACATTGATTTGTTACAGATAAGAAAACCATATGCCTCCAACTCTCCATATTCTTCACAAATAAATTGCCATGCTGACCTGTCAAACAAAAGAATGGATCTTGTTTCTTGTCCATTTTAGGCATGACTTCTGCTGATTCTCCTCATACATGTAGTTAGCTGAAATTTTAATTCTTTAGGAAAATAATTAAGTTTGCATTAACCCTTTCCTCTTGCCCTTAAATGAAGACTGAGCTAAAAGCTTTCCTAGGCATGGGTTGGCTAATAAATGCCCAACCAATGACAAGGAAACTTGTTCACCTGAGGCATGTTATCTTGATAGGTCTCATGTACAATTTACATTCAAACTGTTTTTTTATTAATTACTGTTGAATTAATCGAAAACACTGCAGCAGACGACATTTGACCACCAGCTGGTTTTGGCCGGTTTAAGGGAAAAAGGGCTAAAGTATAGTGCTCCCTCTTTCAACAGCCCCTTACTACAAGATGGATTCTGACATAAAATACATCCTTGGCCCTCCCTGGTGCACTCTCTCACTTCTCTCTTAAATGTCCCCTTGGTACAAGCTGGTTTTCCTGTAATGTGATCTGCCTCATGGGCCCCGTCACGTGCCTCATACTAGAGGGAGCACTGTACCTGGCATACTGTCTTTGCCAGATGATCTGTGTTGAGGCAGCCGGAGCATGACATGCTACAAAATGCAGAAACCAGTGCCTCAGGCCCTGCCACTCTGGAACCAGTTTAATTCTACTGTCGTCTAAGCTCCTGGGACCTCATGCCCATATATTGGCATACAACTTTTGCCCATTCAAAATGATATTGTTTGATGTTGGACATGTTGTCTATTTCACCTTTTTTGGTCTTTTTGTCATTCAAGGTTAATACACATCAATCAACATGCAGCTTTCCTCCACACACTCCAGGCACACACTGGCCTGAGCATGCAGAAGAATGTTCGTGACTCAGCCTTGAGAAACCTAAGCACACAAACTCTCTCAGCTTATTTCATACACTCTCAGTCCTTCCATACATACACATGTACTTGTTTGCATTGAACTTTTTTGGCGGCTGTTTATGCTGGATCTATCCACACCCAAACATTCATTTGTTCCAAATTATTAATTCTGTAGGAAGGCAGATTGATCTACCACATTCATATACATGTACACAAAGTCCTAAAAAATTATAACTTTCTTGTTTAGTCCATATCTTGTCATAGCTGGATAGGTTTCACTTAGTAACATGCAATTTTTTAAGTTGTCGATGCAAAAGTACATCAATACATTGGTAGACTTAGTTTTTTGATGGCAGGATATGCCAAGGCCTTCAAATTCAAGCTTCCTGGCAATCAAGAATATAAATTTCACAAAACTGGACATACATGTAGGAAGAAAAAAAAGGCCCATCTTTCACTTAGACATGATAGACGCTGCCACCCTTGTTATGGCCATACCTGTAGCTTTCATGAACTCAGAAAAAACCATGGTGTCGTCTGCTACAAAAAAAATAGCTAGTAGATAAACAACAGTGAACTGTGGATGGCAGTCAAGTTAACCCTCACAGCTCTATAATCACAACAAAGTCCTGCTATTAACCCCTGCCCCCTTGAACTGCCCAAAGCCAACCAAAAGTCAAATGTTGTCTGTTTCAATGCTTTGGACTCATGTTAACAGTAATGAAAATCAATTTGCATGAAAATTACAGATGAGACCTTACATAACATGCCCCCAAATCAGCAGCTTTCCTTGGTGTAGGTTACATGCTCAGCACCCAACCCACACCGAGGAAAGCTGTTGACTGTCTAAATTCATGGGGAAAAGGGTTAATCTGAATCTGAATTATCATAGAGATTCCAGTTTTAAATTCTTCTTACAGAGACCTTTATTTCAGGCACCAGCGTGCTTGTAATTAAAAGAAAAAAACATCAAGGCCAACATGTTTCCTCAGTACACTTTGAATGCACCAAAAGTAAGCTAAGAAAACCTGTTGACTCAGTCTTAACTCAGCAATGAAGGGGTTAGTCTTGTGTATTTTGAAATGAACCTTTGGTTGAGATAGAGACAGATATAAATATGACACAACACAACACACAGCTTGACAACCAGCAGCGCGTCTTCAACATTTTCTCAAAGGTCATGCTTGCTTTGCATGTGCAGCGTACTAGATCTTCCCAAACTATCACGACATTTCCTGTATATTTACACATAATTAGATGACAATTGCATATATGAATTCCCTATGACAAAAGAGCTTTCATTCCACAACAAACATGCCAAAAAGTCTGAAGTCATAGGCTTCAGCTATTGCAAGGTTTCGTGTGGCACGGCTTGTTTAGCAATACGAAAAGCACTTGTGCGTCAGTAAATAAAGACCTTATTTCCCAATGCCAGAATACACGTAACATGCTGGAATTTTTTAAAGGTGTTTCATCATATTTATCAATGTGAATAAACATCCATTCATTTAAAAGATTTTTGACATTGAGAAAGAAAATCTGACTTTATCTATTTCTACTTATACAATGTAGCAATGCTGGTGACTTTCTATTGGTCAACATTAGCATGGACCCTTCTAATGTACAAAGCTCATGTGACAATAACAGACTGTTACAATGACACGTAAAACAGGTACATCATGGGGTAAATGTCAAAAGCTTCTGACACACATGAAACATGAAACGTCATCATAAATAGCTACAAATTGCATGAAATAAGATGCCAGAAGACATTCAACCTTTTACTCAGGAATTAAAACTGAGTATAGGACTGAGTCAACAGCTTGTCTTCATACGGGTTGGGTTCTAAGAGCCCAGCCTAAGCTAAGCAAAGCTGTTGACCTGGAGCAAGTTACTGGGATAGGTCACAACACCTCTTCTGGGATGCAATGGAGAATATGGGCTGAGGAGAGGGCTACAGTACAGGAGTACAGGCAGGAAAGGGCTACAGTACAGGAGTACAGGCAGGAAAGGGCTACAGTACAGGAGTGTAGGCAGGAAAGGGCTACAGTACAGGAGTGTAGGCAGGAGAGGGCTACAGTATAGGAGTGTAGGCAGGAGAGGGCTACAGTATAGGAGTGTAGGCAGGAGAGGGCTACAGTATAGGAGTGTAGGCAGGAGAGGGCTACAGTACAGGAGTGTAGGCAGGAGAGGGCTACAGTACAGGAGTGTAGGCAGGAGAGGGCTACAGTATAGGAGTGTAGGCAGGAGAGGGCTACAGTACAGAAGTGAGGCACGGCAGGGCTAGAGTACAGCAGTGTAGGCAGGGGAGGGCTACAGTACAGCAGTGCAGGCAGGACAGGGCTACAGTACAGAAGTGCAGGCAGGAGAGGGCTACAGTACAGCAGTGCATGCAGGAGAGGGCTACAGTACAGCAGTGCAGGCAGGAGAGGGCTACAGTACAGCAGTGCAGGCAGGAGAGGGCTACAGCACGGCAGCAGAGGCAGGAGAGGGCTACAGTACAGTAGTGCAGGCAGGAGAGGGCTACAGTACAGCAGTGCAGGCAGGAGAGGGCTACAGTACAGCAGTGCAGGCAGGACAGGGCTACAGTACAACAGTGCAGGCAGGAGAGGGCTACAGTACAGCAGTGTAGGCAGGAGAGGGCTACAGTACAGCAGTGCAGGCAGGAGAAGGCTACAGTACAGCAGTGCAGGCAGGAGAGGGCTACAGTACAGGAGTGTAGGCAGGAGAGGGCTACAGTACAGCAGTGCAGGCAGGACAGGGCTATAGTACAGCAGTGCAGGCGGGACAGGGTTATAGTACAGTGGTGCAGGCAGGACAGGGCTACAGTACAGCAGTGCAGGCAGGAGAGGGCTATAGTACAGAAGTGCAGGCAGGACAGGGCTACAGTACAGTGGTGCAGGCAGGACAGGGCTATAGTACAGCAGTGCAGGCAGGACAGGGCTACAGTACAGTGGTGCAGGCAGGACAGGGCTACAGTACAGCATTGCAGGCAGGATTGACTGGAGACCAACATCCTCCATAATCAAAGCCACAACTGATAGAATCCCACTGCTAACTTCAAGGCTGTCTGCGAATGGCATACTTCCTCAATTGAGGAACCTTCATCTATCTGTGGCATCAGCTGGAAGGGGCTGGCACCCAAGCAGGAGCAGAGACACTAGCCAGTCTGGGTGATGCCAAAGTCAGCTGGACCAGAACTAAAACTCTATTCCTCCCAAATATTTGTTCCACCATGAACAAATATTCCGGAATATTTCTTCCCCTACATGTACCATACACTTTGTACTATCAGTAAAGTTTATTCTATGCATGTGGTATTCATACAGGTACTTGAAAATATTTAATACACATTGCCATGATCAGACTATGCTCAGTTGAACTACATGCATGTACAGTGTGTATATAATCTTAAGTAAGATGAGATTAAAAAAAAAAAGACATAAATAAGATGAAAAAAATAATAAAACACAATAAGTCAATGTTCATACACAAAATTACGAATCAGTTTATGGGGGTGGAAACAAACATTTGCAGAACATCAGGGGTGGGAGGGCAAAATATTCATGAGTGGGAACAAATATTCCTTTACACCAGACCAGGTCTGAGTCTGCATTCCACACCATTATTCTGGCAATAAGTCTGAATTCCACACCATTATTCTGGCAATAAGTCTGAATTCCATACCACTATTCTGGCAATAAGTCTGAGTTTCACATCATTATTCTGGCAATAAGTCTGAATTCCACATAACTATTCTGGCAATAAGTCTGAATTCCACACCATTATTTTGGCAATAAGTCTGAATTCCACATCATTATTCTGGCAATAAGTCTGAGTTACACATCATTATTCTGAGAGAGGATTACAGTCAAAGCCTACCAATTAGACATAAACTTTTTTCACTCTATAGACTGGACTGTGTTTTATACATTAGTTTAATAGCCTTGGCTGACTTTCCCATTCAGTCTGAAGACTTACGTTTCCCAGCCCTGGGAACCACAATATCCCCAGCTTGGGCCAGGAAGGGTTGCTAGGACAAGCTGGCATAAGAATCTCCATGTTTTTCAGATCGAAGATTGCTGACGAGCTGATGGCCTCTGTGCTACCAGATCGGCAGATTCAGAACCAGTTGCAGACAGGGGTCCACTGTCTTGTGCTCTGCTGTTCTGAAGAGTTCCAGCCACTTAGGACTCCATAAAAAAAAAAAAAAAAAAAAAAAAAAAAAGAGTCCACGACTTCCTACCTCAAAGTCCAACTGGCAGGGTGCGTATCCCAAGCAGCCAACAGAGACTTGTTGGATCATGCCAAATTTGGGAGAAGTCAAAGATGTGAATTATAGATGGATGACTGACGAAACACTCTCCTGACACTTCATATGACTGACAAGTGACAGCTGAGGTAAAGAGGCAACACACACATAGCATCCAAAATTAATTTTAATTGCATGTGGTCCCAACCGAGACTGAACCAAGTTGGACTGGTTAACATTTTCACCACTGGTTCACTGAACAGAGTTAACTCATTCCAAACTATGGTCACAGGCCTTGGTCAGTGGTTCTAGCACTGCCTAGCAAGTCATGCTGCAGCTGCAAGGGCAGCTGCAGCATGACTTGCTAGGCAGTGCCAGAACGACTGACTTAAGACTATAGGCATGTTGGTACTTGAATGAAAGCTCTTTTCATGAAGAATTTACATTTGCAATTGACATTTTAAATCAAGTTAATATATGGATATATCAGGGACTGGTATGGAATGAGTTAAAGGAGCAAACTGATATCAAGAACTCAGGGCAAGAAAAAACACCAAATTTTCTCTGAATAAAAAATGTGGAAGCTGAAGTTCTGGGTGTTTCAGAGATATTCTTCCGAGTTGTTCTGGTAACACGGGCTGCCAGATGATGCATCTGCCAGTTTTGCTGAGTAGTAGGCCTACAGCTTTGCTTCTTTCTTGAAGAACTGTATCCCCAGCAGGAATGACCAATGATGTGTCATGAGTGACATACATTGTATTGTGACAGCTGGTATGCCAGTTCTCACTTTATTTATGTCAAGATAACCAAAGACTAGGTCAACCTTGCTTACTTCTTACCCCCATCATTTAGTATAACTTCTATCCCAAAAGACTGAGACAAGTCCAAGAAATAGGCCCCACATCAGCACACAAAACAGGGAAGGTAGAAAAAAAAAGAAATTGTCAAAGTTAGTTTTATAATACCCCTTTGGGCACCTAAGAAACTTCAAGCCACATGTACTATTAAAATTTGGGGGCAGTAATTGTCAAAACAAACCCTATAGAGCACCAATAAACTTCCTCTCTAATGGAAGAAGGAAGGAGGCGTCATTACTCAGAAGCAAGTTTTCTTCATGTTACCAGGGTTTTTTGAAGATCAGCATTACTATGAGTGCTCTCATTGTAAAATGACGTACTTAACAATATCTTCAAGGGATCAGCTGCAACATAAAGCTTACTTTTGTTCTCATCTCCTCTGTCACTCTCACATAGATTTTAGTGATTGACAACAAAGGTCGACAGGTGCATCATTACTCATTAATTATGAACATTTAAAGCACATATTAAGTAATGCTACAAGAGCATAATTTGCTCATTATGCAATAACTGTCAAACAAGATAATCTTCTTGTATAAATTTATACATAATACCCTCAACAGAATTGTGACTTAAGTGAAAATTGTCCTTAAGGGTACAGAAGACTGAATAAAACGATTCACCTGAGAATTACAGGATGCCTCGTGGCTGGAAATCCTGCAAGCACAGCTCCTGTAGGGCTCATCAATGCTTGTCATGGCTTCACTGTTGAACGGTAAATTGGCATGCAATTTTGCCAAAGGATGCAAGATTTGGTTTAATCTAGGGATGAGATTAAGCTGAGAAACATGAACAAAATGTAACTATGAATCGACCTGGATGGTGATTTCACACGCTTTAAGTTTTCATTGCAAAGGTGAACATCTGATTAAAGCTTCCTTGTTCATTATAAAAATTCCTTCCCTATCATGCACTTCAAGTAAGCCTCTTGCCAGGGAATATACAATTGACCTAGCATTTGTATGCCTTCAAAGTCTAAACTATCAAAATTAAAAACAAGAGGACATCTTTAAAATTGTAAAAGAAACAAAATCATTTTCAGGGAGCCTACATGTATCTTTCCTTAATGTTTTCTCATTAATTAGAGATGGTAGCTTCAGGAATCTTTTTAGCAGTACATGTAATTCAATTTCATTGTAGCCAAACACTGTGTTACAAATTTAAAATCTTGTCTCATTTAAAAAAAATAGTATTGCTTGTCTATTGCTCAGCAACTTAATCATTTTCTACTTAAGATGGAGTCAAAAATTTTCTGAATTAAAACATTGGATGTTAAGGTATGTTGCTGGCCTGGGGTATGCTCCTGTCATCCAAAATGGTTTGTACTGTTTTAAGATATAAATCAGAGCACAAAAGCAGACACCATTTGCCATCCTAACATTGTTGGCTGCTTTGAGCAGGAAAGAGTGTATAATGACTACTCTTGGCAGCTAGAAGAAATGCTATTTAGATGAAGTCACAAACTTTCTTCAGGAAGCACTGTAGGCATCAAGGACAGTTGTTGGCCGGGAGCGCATATTATTCCCATTCAAAAGGTGAGAGATTACAGTAAAGGAGTATGAGCAAACGACAGATGACATCAAGATATTTTTGTCTGTTTTTGGCTGGAAAAATTACATAAGAACACTATTGGCTGCTAGAAAAGGTCAATTGACCCTCTGGACATTGAGTCAATAGCTTTCCTACCCATACTGAATGAAATGCACTGAGGTTGTATTGGGACAGCTGTTGACTGATAGCACATCATTCTTAATGACAGAAAAAGAAGCAGACGCCATTTGCGACACCACATGTTTGCTGCTAATTTTCAGTACGCTTGTTCTCATAGGGAGCAGTATTGGTTCAGAGGCTATATTTTCATGATACATTATTTCCTGTTAACAATCACTGGCCAATAAAAATGAGTCCAGTTTGTTTATCCCCCTGGTGTCTCCACCTGAAAGCATTAGCAACTGGAGTACTTATAATGAACAGTGGTGTCATCTAGGAGAACATGCCCCCTTGGAAAAAAAGTCAAATCTGAGTACATGTACATCAGCACGTACCAGTTCCCCTATAGACCATCACGGTAACTCCACAAGGGTAACACACACTGCAAAAGGTTCCTTTAATTGCCTGCGGTATATGTTATGGACTACCACCAGAAATAACAAAAAGGTGTCATGTTGTAATTACTGTCACAACTCATAGACAACAGTGAGCAAATGATGATTAATGCCTCAACTTGACTAAACAAACTGGCTCCATGAGGAGTAATCATGAATAGACATGTACACTTTAAGTGCTACTACTGGCTCCTAGGGATGGCTGCTAAGTCTATTAACAGCTTCAGCTTCATTGCTGAAGCAGCATTTTGTCCCAATACAATATGTCACATTTACTGACACAACGTGTCACATTTACTGATAAACTATGTCACATTTACTGATACAATGAGTCACATTTACTGATACAATATGTCACATTTACTGCCATAAAAAATTGCAGGTGTACAAATAGTAACTTTGAAGATTGCAGTATTTTACTTACTTTTATTAAGCGTACAGTGGTTCCCCAATAAGGTTTCCCTTCCAGAGGCCACCACCTGTACCGGGGCCACTTCTCCATGCATCAATTAGGGTATTTTCATTTTATTTTACCGTCAACAAAGACCAACCCTCTCATAAAGCCACATGTCTGGTGCCCTTGGGTGGCCTTATTAAGAGGGAGACCAGTGCAATCACAGCCTTTATGAAGAAAGCTTATCCTTTAGTGCAAGACAAGTGATTTTACTTGCAGACACAATATTTTGACTCTAGACTTGCCAAATTTACAATGTACACTATTATTGGCAGCCACAATTACACTATATATGTATTACAGTTATGCTACTTGCATGCAAATGGGAATTTTTCCCATTCCTAACCTGGAATCTTGACACCTAAGATCACAATGCACTTTAAAGTTTGTTTATATGTAAGAAATTTGCCAGATAGTTTTATTAAAAGATTGGTCTGTTATACTTAATTTCTTTTCTGACCATTGTTATGTAATCTACATGCGGACTTTTACAACCATAAATGACCATAAACCTGGATCCAATGTCACAGACCTGCAGCATAAACATCTTTAATTTTCATATGAAGGGAATTCATTTGTCTCTTCACCACAATATCAAAAGAGAAAAGAGAAAAGAGAAATACCAAAGTTGCTATGTGTACAGCTGGTTTATATCTAGCAGTGTGCTGACACAAGAAGTGCTATCTATCTTCCAACAAATGAAACTGGTACAGACATATTAGTATTAATTAACAAAATCAATACTCCCAGACACAACCAAAAATATGTGAATCACAGCATACTAGTGATGACATTGATTTACCACATTGTTCTGTGAATGGTAAATGGCTTCAATTTACAATCTGTTATTAGCTCTGCTTGTCACAAACTGTAAGTCTGGAAGGATTATTCAAAAGAATGTGTTTTCATATATCGTAATTTTCTTTAACTCTTTAAGTGTCAAATTTTGGACTGAGTCAACAGCTTTTCTCGGCTCACATTGGGCGTAATGCACAATGCACCCAATGCGCGCCAAGAAAAGCTGTTGACTTTGGATATTTTCTCTGGAACTATAGGCATGCTGATACTTGAATGAAAGTTTTTTTTTTTTTACGAGGAATATGAATCTGAGATCCTAATGATAATTTAGACTAGTTTGACTTTAATACATGTAGATCGACTTTAGATGTGATTGGCACTGAGAGAGTTAATATTGGTATAAATTTGTCCTATGCCTATGGAAAATATCTCGTTAAGAATGTGCGACACATCCTGCTATGTATCTACCAGACTCTATTCTTCAAAAAGAGCTGGCGAAGTATCAAAGGTTGAATTAAATGACTATGTAATCCTGTACTAATCAGAGAAAAGGAAAAAGTGACGTAGCTTTCCATGGGTGCCCAACACATGCCCAGGAAAGCTACTGACCTGGGGCATGCCATCATGATAGATTTTATCTTCAATTATCTGCAAAACGCGCCTTTTATTAACATGAAATTTGAGAAATGGCATTACAGTAAATGGCATTTGGCTTCCAGACATCAATATGAGATTTTGACAAAAGGATAAAGGTGTGTTGCTGCATGTCATGACCAATGTACGTAACCACCAGAGACAAATGGACTGTGTTTTCTTTACACGAGGAGGGGGGCCAGTCATCATGTCCTGTAGAATGTAAGTAACCCACCACCAGAGACAAAGGATGGTGTAATGTATTACAGAACCCTACAGGTGGGGGTGGGGGGGGGTCACATACATTAAGTCCTATAGAATGTATGTAATCAGCCACCAGAGACAAAAGGATGTTATAATATATTACAGAACCTTCCTACTTAGTGGCCATACACACAATGTCATAAGGAATGTATGTAACCACTACAGACAAAAGTACAGTGCAATATGCTGTGGCACTCTCCAGATGAGTGCCTTACACAGTATATCGTGACTATAAAGAGTTTTATGAAGTTACACGTACCACTTATTACAAATATACTTGAGATCATGGTCGTATGCCCCAAATAGGCATTATAATTATCCTGTACAGCTCCACAATAGCAAGTGTCTCTTCAGACCTTAATCAAGACAAATGGCCCTTGTAATTCATGAAGAGCTCCATGCTGCAGCCAAACACAATAGAAGCTCCTGTCTACTCTCTCTACCTCAGCAGTCATGGAACGACCATGAATAGCATGCTGCATTATGCCCACCCAAGAGAGGATTACTTTATCAGTCTACCATTATAAACTGACATGAGCGATTAAATTGCTAAATCCCGCACACAATAAGGGGCCAAGGCACATACATATGAGCCTAGGGAAGCCATTGTCTTCTCCAGTGTCATGTAGGTGGGATACAAGATAGACAGCCAGCTCATGGACATTGCATGTGAGCAATATTGGAAGAATAAGCCATGAAAACCTGGAAAACCATATCACAAGAGTTCCTTGTGACTGTACCAGCAACTCCCATTATTTCAGGACTGCAAAAAGTGTTAATTTTCCGAACCTTTATCTTCCAATTGGTCCTCAACACCAACTTCACTGAACAGTATAAACATGCACATATTTGTGTGCTTGTTGTTGAGTCTGTGATGATTTGTTGCAGACCTAACAAAATATTTAACTCATTTGACTACAGTTACACCTTTCCTTGTTTTCACTTTTTTATTTCATTTTATTTATTTTATTTTTTAAAAATATTTTTGTGGACTGGAACTCAAAATCCAGATAAACACATTCAAATCCCTTGTCACAAGAGCTTTAACTCATTCCATACTACGTTGACAGGCCTTAGTCAGTGGTTCTGGCACTGCCTGGTGAGTCATGCTGCAGCTGCCCTTGTGCCAGAACCACTGACTTAAGACTACAGGCATGTTGGTACTTGAATGAAAGCTCTTTTCATGAAGAATTTAAAGATGCAATTGTCGCCTTAAATCTAGGTAAATATACAGCAAAATGAGGGACTCTGGTATGGAATGAGTTAACCATAGTGGCAACATCCCTGGTCTTAACACAAAGAAAAAAACAAAGAAAAGAGCCAGACCAAGGTCTTCAGTGCCTTATGGCATTAAATAAGTCTGAAGGTCCCTTGATGGCAATTGAAGGTCCCTGTCAGTGGCCAGTCAAGTGACTCTTGCAGCCCCTTTTGTTAACTCTTTCATGGCCACAGTAACATTGTATAGTAGCTGCCAAAAACACTTAACGCTGTTGATCTTCGCTAGCACAGGATCAATGTCATTCAGAACAAAATTGGCGCATGGTGGATTTGGTGTTGATTAATTTGAACAGGAGAATGTTAAAAACATAAGCAGGCAGTGTACAAATTTGCCTGTAAGTTTGACAGATAATATCAGTTGTAGCATTTAGGTATACAATGGGAGGGACGGCTAGGGCTGGAATGTGCCTTGAGGTTGGTGTATCTTGTGGACAGATACATGTTGGTTTCAGTGTGAATCCCATGTCTAATGGGAATACTAGATTTTTTCAAGGATGGTTTTGAAGTAACCAGTATTGCCTCACGATGTACTGGTCAAACTCGGGCATATTACTCCACAAATTTTAATTGTACAGCATTATCTACTGTGAAATAAATGTCTGTAACTTTAAATCTATGTCTTTTTAGCTTTCTCAAGAAAACATGCCATACAAAACCAAAATGTTAAATTGAACCTCGATTTTGTGGGTTTCTGCACTTAAAATATAAAACACATGTTACTGCCTTGTGGCTATGTTTGACATTTGTCATCTGAACCTATTTTTCTTCGTTATGTGGAGGTCCACTTTAACCTTAGTCAGATTACTAGCAACAACCTGACCACATAATGACCTCTAAATCACGTATTTATCACCAGATCAAAATGTTTGCCTTTGACTCACTGAAGATCATCTTCAGCTCCATAATTACGTCAATTGAGAAAGTGATCACACAAACACGTTGCAACACATCGCATTTGAAGCACAACTGACATAACCTTTTAAAGCAGACTCCCCGGGCTGGACGTGGCACTCTGAGAAGCCATACATAGACACTTGGAAGAATTGCCTGGGCAAACCTTGAGGCTTCAGTTCAAAATACCACCACACCTTATTATGTGAAATGATTCTTTGAATAAAGAACAAAGTGAATGTTTCCTCCTCCGTATATCAATTGTTAGTTTCTGTATTTCAGTGAGCCTAAATTAAAATTAACTATTTTACACATGCATAACTTCAATAAAATCTCTTCATGTTTTCTCTTCATAGCCATTGTGCTTTCAATTTTCCGAGCTTTTTGAAGTGAGTAAAAAAGCAAAAATACATTTTTAAAAACTGAAGAAAATTGAAGTTACTTCATACCTTTCTTTTAACGGTGGTCATCAGTCTGCAGTGAAAGCTTTTCCTTGGCGTATGATAAAGCAAGATTAAAGGTACAGTGGTACCTCTTTTGAGAGACCGCCCCTTCGGCGGATCAAAATGTGGTCTCTCAAAACAGGTGGTCTTTCATTAGAGGCACAACAACATGGAAAAGATAGCGCTGTGTTCAGAGAGAGCGGTCTTAAAAAGATATGCGGTCTCTCATTAGAGGGGTCTCTCAAGAGAGGTACCACTGTATATGGTTTAGATAAACTCTTTGGTGTCTCATCAACTTGCCAAATACTGCACTGTTAGCTCTGTTCTTGGCCAAATTTGTCATTTGTTTCATCTACATCTCGTTCAAGGTGGCTGGCCAATCAGAACGCTAGCGGACCTTTGCTGCGTGGTGAGTGTTAGAAGTGACAAACACATGATGGATGTTTCCCTCCACTTCAAGGTCCATCATTTTCTGAAGCAATTTTCACAGAGGTCTCTCACTTTCACCTGCAAGGCCCGCTTAGTTATCATTTATGAGCAAAATGAAAAATGTCGGTTATGACAACTCTTTTGATAGCAAAGGGAAGGTCAAAAATCAGACGAAGGTCAGCGACAAGGTGTCAGGGTCATGGTGTTATTTCCTGCGATTAACATCTTGAAAGCTGTGCAGGTCAAACAGTACCAGAGGTGCCTATTCTTACGCCAACACTGGGCAATATTTTAAGACCTGAACTGATTATACCCCTCTTTATCTGATGATCAGGAAAAAGGCAGTCACGATATGCCATTCTTATTCAATTCTCAAGAATCGTTTATATGTGCACACAGCTACAAACCATATTTTTGTTTGTGATTCATGAAATTATGCACAAAACCACTTGAAGCCACTATGTGTGCTACTTTCAAACTTGATTGCTCTGCCTAAATTAGCCTCAAATATATACCAATATCCAAAATGTTATCTTGTTTGATATTTCACTCATGATTGGAAACATTTAAACTTCAAATTTCCCATTTATAATGGGGCATGTAATACCTAGGAAGATTTATTTGACCAAGAATTAATAAATTATCTGGTACTTTCCAAACACACCAATATGTCACATATTGTCTAATTGGATGTTTTATAATTTAACCCTTTCCTGGTCAGAATAAGACTGAGTCAATAGCTTTCTTTGGCGCAGGTTGGGCACAACATGATCAAACTGTGCCAATCGGCTGTTGACCTGGGACATCCCGTCATGACATGTCTTGTCTACAATTCTCAATAAAAAAACATTTTCTGTCTGTATGGAATTTAAGTAAAAACATTACAGGAGACAACAATTTACATCCTAACATTTTGGGGTAATTAGAGCAGGAAAGAGTTACGTTGCTCATTAATAGAAGACATTCTGAATAAGGACCGTGGAGGGACTCTATCAGAACAAGTTGCCGCTTATACTTGTATGTCGTGCCTGTGGGGTCACTTTATGAATTAATGAAAGACAATTAGTCAAACACAGTGATACGTATGCACTCCTGTGTATTTGCCAAATACGAGGGCTGTCGAACAACCTGTGCTCAGCTAGCCTAGACACACACACACACACACACCACACACACACACACACACACACACACACACAGAGTACCAAAGCAGCTTCAAGGGATCTACAGTGAACAGAGCTGACTTGAGCTTACATTGTGGATAAACTGGGTCACTGGTGTATAGATATCTCTGACCCACATACTTGACCTGGTAAACTAATTTTACCATGATATACTCTTTTCACGTGAAATATGTGTGCATAAATGAATGTAAGGCTTCACAAATACAATAAATGGATAAAATTGTTGCAATCTAAACACAAAGAGTCAACAACTATCATACTGACCCAAATACTTGAGCGACATGTACATGTACAGTGTAGTTACCTAGTTTTGCTGGTAACATGTATGTGTATAGCCCAGAGTTGACTGCATGCAGTTCAGGGACAGTATGGCCCAGATAAATGACCTTGTGACCTAGTTTTAGGGCATATTATATATATACATACAGTTAAGCTCGTCTAAAACTTAACAGCCAAATGCATTTTTTGTGTTGCAAAGTGTTGTACTGGGGTTTGTAAAGGTTGTAAAAGATTTGTAAAACTGTTGCAAACAATTTCAACATTTTAATCAATAAGGTTGAGAAACTGTGTGAAATGGTTGTTAACCATTAGAGAAAGGTTTAAAAGTGTTTTAAAGGGTTTGAATGCAGTAAGATGAAATGGTTTTGAAATAGTTTGGAAAGTGTTAGAAATGGGTTTGGAAAAAGGTTTGCCTTTCACTCAAAAGGTTGGAAAAAGGTTGCAAAAGGTTAATGCGTTTGGTGACTGTTAAGTTTAACGCGGGCTTAAATGTATATATATATATATATATATATATATATATATATATATATATATAATATGTAAATTTTCATGATGCAATGTAAAAGAACACGAAAATTATAATCAAAAGATAAAGAGTACATGAACATGTCACTCTGACCATCTGACCACAAAGGAAGATTGACTGGTTGACAAATCTGCTGAGTTATAAACCTTTTCCCACTGAAAATCACCCCCCAAAGCACCCAGATGTAAATTGTCATCTACCACAATCTTTTTACATAAATTCCTCTTCATTCAACAACTGTTATCTTGAGAATTGAAAATAAAACGATTAGATAGCATGCCCTAGGTCAACAGCTGGTGGGGCACATATTAAACTATTAAAATGGCTAGCTTCTGTTTTTGTTTTTGTTTTGTTTGCTGATAGAGTTAAACAGCTCACAGGAGGTGTGAGGGAGCTTTAACAACAAACTATGGTACTTAACTAATAGAAAGATAACTGGTCAAATGAAACTATCACTGCTATGTAGCGTCTTCTCGCTAAGAAGAGTTCTAACGGTTAAGCATATACACGTTGAGAAATGGTCTGGACAGTCATCCATATAGATGGATTGACAGACAATGTCTGTTACTACGTGTGTATCGCCCACTTTGTTAGTGGGGGATAATGACATATCCCTAGTCAACAGCTTTCCTGCAAGACTGTACTTTTGGTGTTAACATATGCTGGTGAAAATTATTAACTCAAGCAGTCTTAAGCCATGGACCACAGGGTCAATGTAACTTTTTAATCCACGAACAAAAGAATTGATTTTGCAATATGACTTTTGAAACCATGGACCAGAAAACCAATACTGCAACATAACTGTAAACCATGAACCAGGGGGTTAATATTGCAATATAGCTCTTCAAACCATGGGCCAGAGGGTTAATATTGCAATATAAATTTTAGAACCATGGACCAAAGGACTAATACTACAATATAGCTTTTGAAATCATCCCTGCAAATAATTACTCCTGCAATTGTCATTTCACATCATGTAAATATATAGCCACTCAAACTTCCCAAAGCTACTGATGCAGTAAATTGGAACTAACAAAATTAATAGGAAGGAAAATGGACTTCTTGCAAAATTAAGCATGCATAAATTATTCTACAACTCTTATTGCATTTATATGAGTACAGTGGAACCTAGCCCAGTGGACCAACTCTGGTTTAGTTAAGTGAGTGACCCCTAAGGACAGGTCATGTGCAACTACAATGCTCTGATGGTGGAAGAGTTCTCCTACAGGTATGTGTGTGGGGTGGGGTGGAGTGGGGGATGGGGGTGCTATTCAATATATCAAAGTCATAGGTTCATGAGAAACATGTGCCTGATATGCAAAAAAAAAAAAATAAAAAAATAAAAATTAAAGAAAATTGTACAGATGAAAATTGGTACAGCTGCAGTTCCATCAAGTCGGGGGAAAACCTGGTTTTGAACCCATGTTCAGCATGGTATCTGTACGTCACAAACTAATCAACCCTGGGATACCAGTAAGAGCCCAGACCAACAACATGCAGTATGGTTGCATTGTTGCTGATAGGATCATTTTATAACACAGCCATTGGATCTTTGCTCCTGCTCCCTTTTTTCATTGCAAGACCAGGCCTGTCTATTCTATCTGCCTTGTTTCTTCATTGCAAAACTGTTATTCACTAGAATGCCTAGTTTCGGTATCGGGAAACTGTTATTATTATTATGCCTATGATACTATTATATTTAGTTTCTTCATTAAAACATGCAGCACATACAACTTACATGAGATACTGGTGCCCTCTTGTGGTGCTAACCCTATCAACTAAAATCATGGAGGGGGTTGGGTCACGGGCACATGACCAGCATCTCAGCAGAAACAAATACGGTGGAAAGCTGAAAGACAAAATTACAGTACCCACAATCTTACAGCTAATTTAAGGATGATTTACATGGTGAAAATATATGCAAGAAAAAGAATTGAGCAACATGAATTATCTGTGAGTCTTCCTCACTCTGTGAATCATGTGGATCCTTGCACCAAATCAGCCTGTCCATAGTAGATCCTGCATGGTCCTTCATAATCTGGATCCCTAACCCTCAGTCAGCCTATCAATTGTGGATCCTATTTCATAGTCAGTCTGTCAATCATATGCATCCTGGCCCATAGTTGATCAGCCTATCAATCACGTACATTGTAAATTCTGATCAATAAGTCAGTCTATCAACCATGCAGACCCAGGCCTTTGATCAGCTGTCAATCATGTGGATACTAGTCCTAAGTCAGCCTGTCAATCATGTGTATTTTGGTCTTTGGTCAGCTTGTCAATCATGTAAATTCAAGGCCACAGTCAGCTTGTCAATCATGTGGATCCTGGTCTTTAGTCAGCCTGTCAATGGAGTGAATCCTGGCTCCTTGTGAATCTTGTGGACCCTGGCACTTTGTCTGTCAATGATGTGGGCCCTGGCCGTCAGTCAGCAGTCAATTATACAGATCCTTGCCTTTAGTCAGCCTGTCAATCATGTGGATACTGGCTTTGGGGCAGCCTGCCAATTGATCAGATGCTGGCCTTTTAGGTCAACCCGTGAATCATGTGGATCCTGGGCCTCAATCAGTCTGTCAAATCTTGTGCATCCTGGCCATCAATCAGTCTGCCAAATCTTGTGGATCCTGGCTCTCAGTCAGTCTGCCAAATCTTGTGGATCCTGGCCCTGAATCAGTCTGCCAAATCTTGTGTGGATCAGTGTGCCAAATCTTGTGGATCCTGGCCCTCAGTCAGTCTGCCAAATCTTGTGGATCCTGGCCCTGAATCAGTCTGCCAAATCTTGTGGATCCTGGCCCTCAATCAGTCTGCCAAATCTTGTAAATCCTGGCCCTCAGTCAGCTGTCAATCTACAGCCTCTAGTCAGAGTGTCGATAGTGTGGATCCTGGTCTTAAGGCAGCTAATCAATGGAGTAGATCCTGTCCTTTGTCACTCTGTGAATCAACTGGATCCTTGCACTTAGTCAGCCTGGGAATCTTGGGTCCTGTCACTTAGTCGGCCTGGGAATCTTGGGTCCTGGCACTTAGTCAGCCTGGGAATCTTGGGTCCTGGCACTTAGTCGGCCTGGGAATCTTGGGTCCTGGCACTTAGTTGGCCTGGGAATCTTGGGTCCTGGCACTTTGTCAATGATGTGGGTCCTGGCCCTGAGCTACCAGTCAGGATGCCTGTGATTCACAGATTGACTGTTGCTCCTGCTAGGCCTATACAGCTCACACATGGGCTTCAAGAATTTTTTTATTTGTCATTGTTTCCCTAGACTATACAGGTAGATCCTTACTCTCATATGACTCCAATTTAACAAATTAAGATGACACTACATAAAGAGCTTTCTTTTGGGTTTTATCTATACTTATCCTTTCTCTTTCTGACAAATTTTAAGAAAAACATTCAAGTAGGAGACATGTTGCTTCAATGCACTTTGGGGGAAATTTGAGTGGAAAGACTCCAGTTGTGTCATAATTAACAGTTAATGTATGTTAGCATTATGATTATCACTACAAGCACACTTTATTCAGTGGCTATGATCCATGATAGAAAATATTTTACCTTGACAAAGTTCACACAAGACTGGAGCCCTTTTTCTTGCAAGACCACTCCTGTGAAAAGCCCTTTCTCTTAGGAGCACAACCATATGAATTAAGGACCATTCTATTGAGAGATCACCTTTTAATGTTATTTTTTTTTTATGTACAGAGACCACACCAACTGCATTTGCTACACACATGAAAAAAAAAAAGCATCCAGAAGAACATGAGATCAAAGGCAGCAGTAGCTCATTAATATTCCACTCCATCTCAGTCGCACAGCATGATAGGCTTTTAAAGGATATAGGAAGCTTTGAATTGAATGGACCGTCTGACCCAGCAGTTGTGTTCACAGAGATGTTCTTTGATATGTGCTGGTAGCATGAAAAAAAGAAGAGACCAAATACATTATTTGTGTAATTATCAATCCGGAGCTGACAGACTTGATCAGTGTGTACTCCCCCTGGCTAAGTGGCAGACTTTTATACAGGCCCTATTTGTAATGTTACATCATTACTACATAATGGTATAATCTCTTCCCTGCAAAAAGTGTTAGATATATTCGAATATGACAAATGAGTCACTCAACAAAAGAATTTAACTTGTGTCATCAGGTGAACATGTCTGGCATCTAAGTGTTCCTATATTGAAGTTTTTCTGTACCCCATCTGACACATCATCTGTGCTTTTAAAGACCATGCACAAGTCAGTGATCCTTGGTATGGTCTTGTAAAACAGGTTTTTCTGCCATTAGTATAACGCATTCCACTCAAATGATGGTTTTTCCCGCTCATATGTAAATGGCATCTGCTGATTGTATTTTACTAATTTAGGGATTAATTTTCCAAAATTTTGGATGAAACTTGCATGGAAGATCATTCCAGCTTTCCTTGGTGTGCTCTGGGCACAATGCCAGAGAGCGCCAAGGTAAGCTGTTGACTTGATCTTCTATTAGGGTAGAATGAGATAAGCATGACAGCAAAGTGTGTACCTGGATAACAGAACATGAGCCAACCAAATGTTGATTGAAATTGCCATTCTCAATGAGCATACACAGCCACATCCACCCTGCGTACATGAGGCAAATGATGGAGCCTAATAGCTACATAGCTGTTTGTAATGAGAGAGGAAGTGATATTGTCATTCTTACAAAATGATAGGTCAGGGGCAAACCTGGAATTTTCTTGGGTGAAAAGGGCTCGAAATCCCATGTCCAGTAGCAAGATACATAAGCAACCAGTGATTGAAGCGACTAAGTAGCTTAGGATGAGCACAACACGAGGACGATGATTACCTATGAATGCCTGGCATACCCTAAGATGAGAGCATCTATAGATGGACAGGGGACGTTAAACATTGATATCTAGTTCTCCCGGAGCACTGATTACTTACTGCTGGAACCTCTTCCTATCCCATCAACCATCAACCTCTCATTTGTCCTAATTCTTTCTGATGCCCAGCTATTTACGCTACTGAAAGCATCTTGGCTGTGCTTGCTACAGCTCCATAGTTCCTTCCACACATCCTCTAAGATCTTATAAAGTGCACGACTGCTAACACATTCCCCTTTATAGGAGCCTAATACCACAAAAATTCACAATCCCTTGACAAAATGGTGCTGATGAGGCCGCCTCAGGTGTTATATTGCAAGGTATTACTTAGCGAACTGGGTATAAACTGCAAAGTGTTTGTGGACCCACTCAGAAAGCAGCTACCTTTGTGCAAAACTGCCATCTGAGCCACATGATGAGATATTCTGACACAAATAGAGTCAAAACTTTTTCACTTTTTATTTTCAAGTGAATCGAGTCTTCTAGCTTGAAGCAACTATGGCAACTGTACCTTAGAAGGCTTTAGTCATGTCCATGTATGTATATATATGCATAATTGTATGCATATGACCATGTATTTTTTGTATTAAGCAAATTATGTTACTTTGCATTGAAATTATTTTTCTCTCCATAATAAAAAAGTGCACTTTGTCATAAATGTCTCATTATTTGCTGGTCATTAATAAGGCATCCGTTTCTACGTGTAAGTGCATCAATTTTCAGAGAACTGTTTAGTGGTCACACTGGCTGTCTCCTCCAATTAAATGGAGGTTAATCCCCTAACATAGAGATACTTGATCTATAATGTCATATTCCACACTGACTTTGCTCAACAATGTCTAGACAAATATCATGGCTGTCTAGACAAATACCATGGATGTCTAGACAAATACCATATGGTTTGATCAACGATATTTTCCAGAAAGTATGTAGCGTCTTTGTCAAAGTTCTTAATCGTTGTGAGTGTTGAAGCAGACTTTATGCTGTGCGTGGATGTGAGTACTATCATAAGTCTTCATTGGAGATTTGGACAATTTCACAACTTTACCACTTTTTACACAAATGCAGGATGAAGGGTTCTCCCTGGTCTTTCCATGCAAAAACTCCCCATGTTCTGTAATAAAAACCCAAAACTTTGTTTCCTGCAATTATCTGTTCATTCAGTGCACATATTTTTGGCATGGCAGCAGACTTTGTTATAGAGACCAGCACACCACTATGTGTGTTGTGACATCTTGTCATACATAGCAAGATTCTGCTACATCACAGCATGTAGCAACCATGTAGCTCTTATGTTCTATGCAGGGTTTCACAATGTTGCAGAATGTTGCTACAATTCTTCTGCAAGGTTTGTTACTGACTGCCACTACCTTGCAGCAACACTGTGGGAAGACTTTCCTTTCATATGGGAAGGGATGCTAGAATTAAGTTATTTTTTTAAGTTTTTCCCCTGTTAATAATATTCTAATATGGATGGAATTAACACTAATGCATCAGTCTGCAAATCCTGTCCATAAGGGGCTGTCCACAATTGTCATCATTTTCACTTACCAACAAAATATTCACATCTTTTTACACCCTCCCCCTCCCTTCCCAAGTAACAACCAAAAACATCATTTTACACATGCCAACCATGGCATGGGAGCCTGGATTCTAATTGATTCATACTTCATATGAGATACTATCTATAGATATAAATGATGAAATATATGCAGGGTCATGTGAACGCAACATTTTCCTACGTGAAAAAAAAGAAAGTTTATTGAGCTTTTGTAAGGAAACCTTGATGTGAAGTGTCCAGCACATTTTAAAATATCAATAATCATCATCCACAAAAGAAAAAAAATGAGCCATATCTCCTGTTTGGCATACAGTTCATGACTGCAATAAAACAGGCAGTGTCCATTATTAAAACTCTGCATACTTTTTTCGATGAAACATTTATGTTCTTTTACCAGAAGGGTTTCATTTTTCATTAAGCCCAGCGGTACTGTTCACAATGTATGGTGACTATGTGCCTGGAAGCCTGGGCCACACTGTAACATGCACAGCCATTTCCACATCTCTGGTATGGCTATAGAGTTCCTGTTTGCAAAGACAACTTTGAATTTGTCTCGATTTTTTTTTTTTTTTATAGTTCATATGGGCTGAAGTGTTATTTCTTTCACTGATTTCTTGGTTGACAAACCCTCCAAAATAATGATAATATTTTACATAAAAAACAAAAGGCAAATGGGCTTAATGCTCTGCTGGCATCGTGGCTACATTGCACCTCTTTATTTCAAAGTTGTGAGTCCTCAAGTGGCTTCTGAGCATGTAAAGCTTATGTACATTTAATGTAAAAATTGTCCACCAGATAGCACTTTGTTCCACATCACTAGTAACTTGTTTCGGTGTTAGTGGGTGCGTTGCGGCATTTCAGGGCGGTTCCCGGCATTACACAGCATTTGCCAGCGTGAGACAGTGTTAGCAGGCGTTACAAACACCAGGAAACGCCGACTAACGCTGGGAAACGCCAAAATCCAATTAAGCCTTTTGGGGCTCGGCGTTAGCCAGGGTTGGTTGGCATTTGCTGGTGTTTGCCAGCGTTAGTCGGTGTTTGCCAGCGTTCGACACCCTTTCAACGCCGGCACATGCTGTGAAACGCTGTATATTCTAAGGGATTCACATCTATGCTAGCACAAAGCTATACATTGCTGACTTGTGCTGTACATACAATAGAAAAATTGCTGTGCTGTGTTTAAATAAAAATTGAAAACAGGGTTGTTTGTTTGTCTTTACTTTGCAACCAAGATTGAGGTGACCAAAATATCAGTGATCATGAGCAAAGACATTCACTACACATACACCTCAATGGATAAATCATCATCATAATATTAAAGATAATTATGTTGTACTGACCATGAGTATAAAAAATAAAAGTATACTAATGATTAGTACAAGTAGAAGACACAAATTTCCATGGATCCTTCTCATCCCAGTTCAACTGAATTCAAATTTTACATGTATCCCATTGAGTTTGCTAGTTGAGAGGACTACAGAGCATTTGCCAGTGGTAGCCGGTGTTAGTCAGCGTTTGCCGGCGTTGACAGGGTGTCAAACGCTGGCAAACGCCGACTAATGCTGGCAAACACCGTCTAACGCCGGCAAACGCCAACCAATGCTGCCTAATGCTGAGCCCCAAAAGGCTTAAAGGTCAAATGACAAGCTCAAATTTGCTATTAAATTTGTGTATTTTCGATGCGAGGCTCCTCTAATAATCAACAGTTACCAGTTGAAGTAAAAAATATGAACCAAATCTGTCAAAAAGCGCGTTTTTGGCAGCCTCAAAGATGGCCATTGTTCCTGAACATTTTGGACACGGCCCGCTGGAGCGCAGCACAATTGTGACGTCATTCTTGTCATTGGGGTCCAGTACCCGGTGGCCATTACTGTATTGATTGCCGGTTGTTACAATAGTTCCCGGGCAGTTATGGTGTATTGCGCTGCCGTTGGTTGTACCAACGGTACAAACTTCGGTGGAAGTTTCTACAAGTTTCCAAGAAACAAAAAGTTAAGGAAAGCATGGGCGGCAGCGATCAAAAGAGACGGATTTAATCCAGACCATCACACGCAACCAGTGTTGTGCAGTGACCATTTTGCTCAAGATGCGTTCGACAAGAACCCAGAGATAGCACGCAAACTTGGAATGCAAGTGCGGCTGAAGAAGGATGTAATTCCAACTCTTCATATTCAGAACACTCCGAAAAGACAGGGAGATATCACAGATTCAGAATGTCCGCCGACGAAGCGAAGGCGATCGAACGCACTGACCAAACGCCAGAACGTCGCGGTAAGTACAGGCGACACACAGTAGCGCTTGTGTTTTCATTGAGTCCCGGGGGGTCGCTTATCGGTGATGGCCAATTGGCGCCTGTAATTCACAACGTCTCATGTGTATTCATCATCAAACGTTTGTAAATTTGGCTGTATTCAGTATAGCAGTAAGTTATGGTAGTTGTATAAATTATGTACAGTGAATTACCGGGTTAGTTATTGTCGTCTGTTGTGTCGATGGTCTCAATCTGAACGTGCACGACTCATTCCACCTCCCTGGTCAGATCCATGCATTTCGCCTGTTTACCGTGCTGAGTTTCCCGCAACAGCATATACACGAGACGACGTTCAGTGGCAATAGTAAGACCAACGTGTGGCCTACATCGATTATGCACAACACCAAAAATGTATATATATATATATATATATATATATATATATATATATATATATATATATAAATAACATAATTCTTTTACTGTCGATTAGAGTGAACAATAAATATGTTTATTTGGCCATAGTTTATTAGTTACATTTTGTGTGTTGGGTTTTGTGCACGTGAGTAGTGGTTATTATTGAAGTGACAGTTTCATCATGTGTTCATACAGTACTGACTTTTTTATTTTTATGTTTAGCTAATTGCAGAACACGACCAGGCCCTAGCAAGAACAGGTAACTGAAGGGACACAGCAAGCTGTATTTGAATTCAATGGGGTAGGCCTATCAGACAGAGCAAACTGGTACTCAATTGCAAGGGACAGACCAAGTTGTACATAGTTCCAATGCGACAGGCCCACATCTATCTGCTCCTATCCATGTGGACACACCAAAGGTTATTATAATTTACATTATGCCAGTCCAGATAAGCATGTTTCAGTGTACAGAAATAAATAATGTTTTTATGACTATTCATTTGTGGATAATCAAAAGGTTATTCTACTAGGAACTGCAGAAAAAACTGTTTTTACTTTCAAGTTAGTTACTTGATAAATGTAGATATAGTGATTTCAGATAGTTACATAGTGGTATAACATTTTTCACTCAGTAACAACAGTTGGCAAGTAAGTGCCGAAAAAAGGGGAAAAATGTGAAGTAAAATGCTTCTTGGTGCACAATCACCTTATTATTATTATTATTATTATTATTATTATTATTATTATTATTATTATTATTATTATTATTATGTTTTCATATCATGTACTTCATTTTGCAGTCCCATGGTACTCTACTTTTATTATAAAATAGTTATGTTTTTTTTAAACAACTTACGCCTGCAGAAAGCAAAATAAAAAAAAAGAAAGAAAGAAAATGGCAGAAACAAAACCAGGTATCTTGAGAAAACCTTTATTACACTCACTTGAACACATTTTATTCGAGACAATATTGCACCAATACGTATTTACAGTAGATGTCAATATTAATTCTAATTAATACAATCAGATGAAAATACATTTATTCCATTCACCAGCTGAATATTTCTGGTGTAATTACAGGTTGCTATTGGCTTGCCTTCACTTCAACGAGAACAGCAGACGTCAACAGGCAAGGAACAAGGATGGAGAGCTTCAGTACAGTGTGTCTTTCCCCAAGGCAAAGAAGGGAGCGCCAACAATACAGCCGATGAAAGGAAAATGTACATATGGTACGTGTAAATATATGTAGGGGATGAAGCATTGTGAACCAAATATAGTAATATTTATTCCAAATATGAATTACTGGAAAAAGTGCACATGTTGATCAGTATTTTGGAGGCAAAGGTCCTTGTGCTTTTCACTGGTAATATTGTGGTAAGTTGAGGGTCCATTGTCTGATACTTGTGCATCACATGCAGTATTGTCAATTTATTATCGTTTTTGTTACAGCATATGTTCAACAGCTCACGGAAGAAGTACTGCGATTGAGGACACAGTACCCGAGTTACCGACTTGCAAGGCAAATCGTTCTTCAACTTCAACAGTCCGAGCCCGTAATCCCACCTATTGCAAGCCAATACGAGAGGCCTGACAAAGCAAATATGTCCATATGGGCTTTCACTGGCAGATAGTTCCAGCAGCACTTCCTCTCCTCTTTTGTCTTCATTGGTACACAATGTGTACACTTGCACCTGCAGAAAAAAGTGTAAATATTGGAAAATAGTACATACTGGTCAGAGATCTGATGAGATAACTAGAATAAAATGTGATTTTGTACACAAATGTGTTTGTTATTCCAAATACCTTGGTGCACAATTAGTAACCTTCCTATGGAAAGGTCTTAGTATGGTTGATATTTGATAAAATGTATTTTATATTGTATTCACCAATAATAGTATCTTGGCAAGTATATGCCCCACCCTCATCCTACTTGCCCTGTATGTTTCCTTTGCTTCCACGAGAGATTATATTACAGATGACATCCAAGACTGAACTAATATTTTATAACTGATAGTTCAAAAAAGTAATGCTACACAAAACACTTCTGAATTTATACATTCATGATTAATTTTGCTTTTGTTTCAAATGATCTATATGGGCTGTGACTAAACAACTTTAGGCATACAAAGAAAGATTTGGCAACATAAATTTATCTTCTTCAACAAAGTGGAATGGAAAGTGTAATATTTTATACGTTTGAATTACAAAGTAGAAAAATTCAATAATGAATCAATACTTGGAAAGTCCCAGCAGTTTTTCAGAATGTTGGCTGTCAGACCCAAGACAATTTTTTCTTTCTTTACTTGTGCTAGCCTGCCTACAAGTGACAAAAATCACAGTTCACCACTATTTATACTATGAACAGGAAAAAGGTTTTAGGAAACTTCTGACAGTTTTAGTGT
>CAXHWN010002546.1:0-12000 GCA_964020975.1 Hermodice carunculata
GCTATAGTGTCTCAGATGTGATCTACGTGTATTTGGCTGTAGTTGGCGACTTTTTCATTTTTTTTTTTTTTTTTTTGCGCGTGATTTGATAAGAACGTGGAGTGGAAAACGTGGTTAATGTCAACAAAGCTCCTTGAATGATAGAAATCAAATTGAAACTGTGAGGTCGCGCGTATTTATGCAGAATAAACAGCAAGAATAATGATCTCATCATATGTTGGATTGAGGGAAGGAGGAGAGAGTCAAAAATTATATATTATATGGCATTCATAAATATTTAGTCGACCGGTATGCCACAATTTCTGAATTTTGATACATATTTCTCAAATTTGACTTTAAAAAGCAGCATGGATTGCTAACCAAATTTCAGTTTGATATCAATTTATATACTGTCCTTACATGTACAATGGGACAATTTACATCATATCGAAGTGGTAAATAAAAACTACTAACTTAAGGTTTGAGTTCAAAGTGGTCATTTATTGGACAGGAAATAGCTTTTGCACCAACGTCCTCTCGCATGTCCTGTTTCATGTGTTTTTGGTTTTGCCACGCACCATCCTGCGATATTCATATGCTTTCTAACACACACTTTCAGGAAAAAAGAGGCAATTATGAAAGTGAGCAAAAGTGGATTGTTGCACCTAAGAAGACAAAAAGAGTTGCACTAAAGTCCATCAGCTCGTCCCATACCGCTGTAAAATCCTGAAAAAAACGTCAGCAAGACACAAAAGAGAAAAATCGGTCAAATTGAAAAGTTGTTTAAAAAAAGGTCCTGGACAAGTCCTTGAACCTTGAAAACTGCCAAGCTGTATGAACTCTGTAACAGTTGATGTGAAATAAACTTTATTGACTATACCGTACGTCAACAAATAATGCGGCATTCTGCCAAGATACAATACACACACACACACACACACACACACACACACACACACACACACACACACACACACACACACACACACAGAGTGTGGCACGTAATATGGCGATTGCCAAACCAACCCAATCATGACGACTCCAAATTTTAACACCAGTGACACGCAAGCATATGTATATATATATATATATATATATACATATGTATATATATATATATATATATATATATATATATATATATATATATATATATATATATATATATATATATATAAAGAGTACTTCTACAACGAGTTCCCCAGAATTTGTGTACAAGCTTTTACAGATATGCCTAGATTAATTATAATTTTAAAGTCCTGTGTTTTCATGATAAATATAAATTTCTCCAGATCTCAATAGTTGTTAAAATCAAAGAAAATATCCTGTAATTTTTGGAACAGAATTTGCCTGGGTTTATGAAATAGTTGACAATTGACTAAAAAGTGGAGTTCATCCCCGAAGGTATTGCAAACGTTATATTTTCTTTCTTCCTACGGTAATTTTGATGGTCCCCTACATCTGCCTTTTACAATAGCCAGATTGTGTGCACTTATCATTTACCTTGTAATGTTTTTCCTTATCTCAAAATGTGTTATAACTTGTAAATAACTTTCAAATCTTAACTCGTTTTAACCACAACATACGTCCTTAGCTTTTTATCTTGACCATTACTACTATTCATCGCTGAATTCCATTGCGGACGAAATATCTCACATAGGCGCTCTTAATGACATTTTCTGGAAAATATCCACTTTTGTTTCTACAATTTTCCCAAAGGTGTCGTAAATTCTTAGAATAAAGGGTGCCTTTAAGAGTTGGCAACCATGTGCTTTTCTCTGCCAGTGTGTTACTACATAAATGTGCCTCGTAGAGTAAGTTACTTGGTGGTAAGTTCACAAGTCTAAGCTAGTTTTTACAGACAAGGTTGAAAATTTGTAAATATATGGGAGATTGCCCAAGATCTCCAAGCACTGCAACATTTGGTGATTTTCGGTGAACGCCTAAACAATATTTAAGAAAACTAATGTATATTTTTTTCATATTCTAGTTTAAAGGTATCCAGTCAATGAATAATTCAATAAATATCTTGATGACAGAGCTACATAAGCACCACAAATTGCACATGAATACATAAAGATCGGCATGATATCTTTTTGGAATAGAGTGCTGAAAATTTACAGCTGACTGCTCCAACAGAAAAAAAGCTTTCTGAGTCTGCCCAGAGCCTTCTTTGCCATATCATATAAACGTTAATGTGATTTAAGTTTTCGACAAATACATGTTTTCTTGTGGAAAGTATATTTTTTCCGTGTATGGTTTGATCTTGGCACTACAAACCATGCTAACTTGAACAACCATAATATGTTAACGTTCCGATCCATGTTGGAATCTGACCCAAGTAGGAATATTCCAACACAGGTCAGGCCCATGTTGGAATTCCATCACGGTTCGGCCATAATTGAATGATACATGTCTTACAGCGTTGTATACATCTACAAATAATAGTATGTCCTGCAGTACAGTTTCCAAAAAGTTTATGTTGATGTAAGAGAGCTATTCTACATGTGATGCATCACAAAAAGGTTCATTTGAATCAACACCGTCATGACAGAAATAAGGGCCTCTGCTGCCTAGAACTACTTTGATAGGTAGATCACCCCCCATGGATTGTCGCTCGATCCATGGATAGATTCAGCTGGCAATGTTTACCTCTGATCACTGACCTGTTATATTGACACAAACACACACACACACACACACACACACACACACACACACACACACACACACATACATACCATTAATATCAGCATTTTCAATTACACATGACACTAACTTAATTTTCTAATGATGTACCTGTAGAAGATCCAAAGTATATGTCCTGTTCTTGTTGGTCAAAGGTCCAGTTGTTTGCCACCAGCATAGCTGGGCGAGTTACACTAACTGGATGTTTTAGAAGAAACATTCAAAATGTGTTCAAACTACGTTTGATAACAATTTTCATCAGGACAAGAACCAACCGGTATGTCACCAAAACATTAGCATATCCTAATTCCCAAAATGACCGCCTCAAGTTGGAATTTCAAGATCGGCCTGGTCCATGTTGGAATATTCCAACTTGGGTCAGATTCCAACATGGGTCAGAGCACTTGGACGTAATACGAGACTTTTGAAAGAAAACTTCTACAGGCAAGAATTGCACTGTAAAGAACAAATCAATAGTCAGACCCTCGTGATGTTTGCGCGACACATATTCTAGTGTATCAAAGTTTTCGTGAGGAGGACAAAAACAGGTGGTCCGGTTTTATCAATTCTTTTTAACTGAGGGGCACTCACGGGCAGGTGAGTGTATGTTGTCTGTCTTAGCGCACATCTTGCTTAGCAAAATGTAACCCATATGTTAATGTTGTGGTTCAATGACAAACTGTTTATTTATTTTTTTTTAATCTTTCTTGGGCAACAGTTTGACACTTTCCTACACTATCCAGAAGCAAGCACTGAGGAATATCGTTGACATACAAGTAGTCTCACTTTGTGGGGGTAAAATGTGTGAACTCTCTCTCTCTCTCTCTCTCTCTCTCTCTCTCTCTCTCTCTCTCTCTCTCTCTCTCTCTCTCTCTCTCTCTCTCTCTCTCTCTCTCTCTCTCTTTCTCTCTCTCTCTCTCTCTCTCTCTCTGGGGGGGGGGGGTTGTAAATTCATTTCAGGTACTGCTAAAAGAACTTTGCAGATGTAATCCCTGGCTGACCACTATAGCTAAACGAATCATCACAAGTCACTCAACTGTGCGGGAAATTATGCTTTCATTATCACAGTCCTTAGCAACCACGGCAATGCAGGTCTGCAATAGAAACATTATGTACCTGCGCCCCTGTGTGCATAGAGCACAAATAGACTCTATGCGACAGTTGAACGTCAGAGGTGACCCCTTCTAATTTTATTTGAAATGACGTTGCACAGTAAATCTCAAGCATGCCCATGTTTCATTTTATTTAATTTATTTATAGTCCTTTTTATTTCATCACTGCCCACTTGGATGAAGGAACGGGTGGACCAAAAGTTCACGTTGTGGAAACATGTTGGTGGGCAAAATATGCAATGATCCTAAACATCGTCATCTCGGGATTACGTAAAAGCTGAATGCAGCAGAGAAAATGTTTTTTTTGGTGAATGAAAATTAACAACACATGCACTTACCAGTCAGGTCTGAAGAACATCGACAAACGTTTGAGATCGATTGTATGTGTGGCAAGTCAAATCTGCAAATGGTCATAAATTCCCTGCAGAGAGTGTTTAGTTCATTGCGGACAGTTTTTAATTCTGTTCAGGCAGAAAAGTTTGCAGTTGTCATAGGTACCTTTGTTGTGGTGGGTCAGCTGATGAGCATGTGATCAAAACTAGTGATAT
Organism: Hermodice carunculata; assembly: GCA_964020975.1. Lineage (NCBI taxonomy): Eukaryota > Metazoa > Annelida > Polychaeta > Eunicida > Amphinomidae > Hermodice > Hermodice carunculata. The sequence continues at coordinate 4,328 of CAXHWN010002546.1, forward strand.
ATGAAGGCTTGTTGCTTTATAACAATACAGGGAATAAATACGCTGCAAAACGGGAGGAGGGCGCACTAAGTTGGTACAGGAAACAATTTTGTCCCAGTACAGCATACAGAAAATAAGATTGTTCCAAAATAATGGCCAGTACAAACTCTAGAAAATGAGAGGGCTTGCAGTATGATGGTACAGACGATACAATTATCCAGTATGCCAGTAGGGAAATAACCCTTTGCGGCCTCCAGCTGTGAAACGTGTGATCTGCACTCTTCATTCTGTTGGTATATGGATATATATACCTTTCTAAGAAATAAGTGATACCGTTCATTGAACGCAACATTTTTCTTCTTCACATATCGGTATGCCAGCAGTGACCACTAAAAGTTAAAGTTATATTAATAAGTTTAAAATATACGTATGGTAGAATGCTAATTTACGGACATCATAAATGCATTCTGCTAGGCTCTTTCACGCTATACGTGTACCTTTATGCTTGGTTAAATGGTATGGCTATATGGCCGCTTGAAAAAGAAGTGCATTATTGTTCTTATTTGCTCTATTTTCGCACATTGTCAGAAGATAGACACATGCATGATAAAAATCAATTGTCATTATATCGAAGTCAAGATTATTTGAAAACTAATTGAACAGGCTGAAAGGTTGCGCCTTTCCTCCCCCAAGTGCTTGTGTTCATTGATTTCAACGCACATGCGTCACAATAGCGTCTTGAAAGTAATACGAACTTGTCTGTTCAAAGTGGGTGACAATTGAATTGTTTGGTAAGTCATCATACATCATACCAAACATGGTACTGAGCGTTAGAAGAGACACAATTATATGATAATATAATATGGTCCCTGTAAGTGCAAATGTATAGGTGCTTAAAACACCGTAGCATTATTTTTTGAAAGTCAGTTTGTGATAACTGTCATATGCTTTTGGTGCATGAGGGAGCACAAAATCTTGTGTCGAATATTTTGATATTTAGGTCTATGCATAATATTCAAAGCAAAGACAAAAGCACGCAAATCTCAAAACTTTTCACACAAAATACATACTCCATGCAGCAGCATCAACACCGATAAATAGTGAACACAAAGATCTGACTATTGTATACAAACTTTACGCGAGAGGGATTCATATAGGTCATGCCTATTTCCATTTTTTGTCGAAGTAAAACATGTTTCTACCAAAACTGTAAAATATTCAAATCGACAAATTTAATATAATTTACAATGAAACATGTTTTACTTCGACAAAAAAAACAAACAAAAAACAACAAAACAACAAACAAACAAACCAACAAAAATTTGTCTGGAATATGAATACCATTTGCGATCCTATTGTTTCTAGCTTCCTGGCTTTTGATCATGTTATCACTGTTGAAAGGTGAACGTGCAGAACATGCATTTCCGTTCTACCAAATTATTGAATTTTACATTAATCTGTTGTAGGAAGACAACTGAAAGACAAGTAACATAAGACAGGTGTACACAATTGGAACATCTGTGCCGTAAGTCCTTGCCTGAATACGGGATGTTCCAGTCAGCCGATAACAAGAAGAAAAAAAGATCATTGGCACGTGCAAAAAGTGTTCCAGATCAAAGCACAAACCATCGTCACACACTATTACAAAGATTAAATAATCTGGACCCCAATTACGAGGATGGACCAAAGAGGGGTCATCTGCATCGTGCTCTTCTTTACGGAGGAGATAATGAGTGCATTATTGAAAATCTAATTAAGAGTGGCTGTGATGTCAATAAGCAAGACAAAGATGGTGTACGTCCGATTCACCTCGCCACCAAACACAGATTCGGTTCTTGTTTACGTGCTTTGGTATCTTTCGGTGTTGACCTTGATGTTTTTGATCATAATGGATTAAGCCCTCTCATGCTGGCATGCATGATGGGGAGTACAGATTTAGCAGAAATTATGATTCGTGCTGGGGCAACGGTTAATCAGGTAAACAAGCGAAATGAAACAGCTCTTCACATTGCAGCTAGTCTTGGGGCAGACCAGTCTGTTAAACTTCTTGTTAAAAACCTTGCCTATTTCAATGTAAAGGATTCCAATGGCATAACACCTTTGATGATGGCCTGTACCTATTCTGAGGTATCAACAGTTGCATTACTTACGTGTGCTGGCGCAGATCTAGATGTCAAAACTAGTGATGGGAATACTGCTCTCCATTATGCAGTTGCTGCCAATTGCGAGGGAGCAGTCAGTTTGCTTATTAAAAACGGAGCAAATCTTGACATTGAAAATACTAAGAATGACACCCCAATGGTGATAGCTATCAAACGTAACCATAGCCAAATATTAGATCTTCTGCTCAAAGGTGGGTGTGACACTATGGCCATCGATGGACTCAATGGAACAGCGCTTGGACTCTCCACCACTCTTGGGCATATTAAATGCGCCGAAGTTCTTCTCAAGCATGGGATGGATCCCAATGAGTTTGCAGCAGCTGGAAAGGTCCCTTTAATACATGCAGTCAAGGCAGGTAGAGCAGACATCGTTGACTTGCTTCTCCAGCATGGCGCAGACAGTAATCACGACAGTCGATGTGGATGCAATGCACTCGATGCCATGATGGCAGTGAAAGACATAAACGATCCACAAATTCATCACAGAATTCTCATGCTCCTACTCAGGGCAAACATTTGTGTGAACCGAAATTTTCAGCCACGAGGGTACTGGATCAACCTAAAAGGCAGTGAACATCACACCTGTATGTTTGCGGCTCTTCGTTCTACCACTACATGGGTTGTTCATATGTTGCTACTGGCGGGAGCAAATCTGACACAAGATATGGTGACAGACTTTGAAACATTTGACAACTATGTTGGATCCAACAAAGATCAGATGCTGAGTTTGCTGAAAGACTGGATGAGAGCACCCCCGAATTTGACTCTTTTGTGCAGGAAATTTATTCGTGATATTATCTCGACAAAACCAAAAAGACTCGATGTTGAAATAGATACGCTACCTATTCCCAAGAAACTTAAGCAATATCTTGATTTTTCTGATTTGGACATTACATTTCCATGACATGCATACAGCAATACTCAAGCAATGAACAAAACAGTTTTGAAGGGTTTTACCACCTCAAGATGAAGCGGTTTTTATCCGACTTTGATGTGACCAAAAGATTGGCGAGATTTCATTTGCTTACAAGTTTCAGGGAGGCTTACCAGGATAACACAGTAATAGTAAACAGATTTTCTCAAGCCACCAGGGTGATGGTGCCAAGGGCGTGTCAACAGGTTCTCTCATAGCATCTGTGCGTCAATTAGTGCCCAGGATATGTCGAAGAAAGCCCTTGACTCAGTCCAGTGATGTGATCTTTTCACGCTTAATGAACAGAAACTGTATTGGATTCATAAGGGTGTAATCTACTTTTACAACATTAAAGGCTGACACCAGATATAATTTCCCAAGATTGACGAGCTTATGTTGTTTGATTAACAGTAAGCACTGACGTGAAGAAAATTAATCACCTCAAGTACATTTACAGTGATCAATAAAGCCAGAAAACACCATATGTAGGGATTGATCCTGAGGATTTCCATATACTGGCTACCATAGCCTGCAGTATACTTATATGTTTATAAAAATATTATTGTAGTGTGCCTTATTAATTTTACCTTGGAGACAGCAACGCAGCTAGCCTTTGGCCTGTGATTTCATTCATAGTCAATAGCAAGCAATTATATTTCCTTGTGAAAGTAGGCCCTATATAGAACAAAGCAATATCGCCCATGTTGCCCAACTGAACATGTCCTGTAGTGCATACTTTTCTGGTTTGAAATAATTAGATTTCCATAGAACATTGCGAATTTTATGAAAGGATGTCCCTAGATGTACTCTCCAGGGGGGTGCTTACCTCATGTCTGCTTGTAAGTCTTGTTTCCTAAGAAAGAATGCCGAGTTGTCATCTGTGATACAGTCTTCACTTCATACGAGTGGTGGGCAACTGGCCAATGTAAAAAAGATATCAACCATACTTAACACCTACATGAAAAAGCTTTTTGATAATATTTTTACAGTAGTATTAAGATGTAACTTTTTCAATTATTATAGAACTTCATTGAGAAATATGTGTGACACATGGCAATAAAGCTATACAGAACAACGGTTTTAGGTGCAATATATGTTTATATATTAATTAACTTTTACGCTGGGAACATAATAATGCCAGATGATATTGTTATCTTCCATATAGTCTGCCTGCCTGTTTCTTCGTCCACTCTGGCGACATACACCGCTACTGCAATTTCTCAAAACAATATTTTATTCACAGCATCCTCTAGTGTCACTTCCTTTATGATATGTTAAACCAACCGATCAAATTGTTTGGATATCTTTCCTGGGACATTAAAATTTCACATCATAGAAAATTACCCATGGACCATTTACAAGCTTTGGCTATAAATGAAGTCGCAAGATAACAACCTGAAGATATATAGAAGAGTGTTGATTGAATGTGTAGCTAGGTGTTGATATATATTGTCTTTGATGCTAACAGTTTGACTTTGGCTAATACTAACAACTGCATTTAAAATTCATAGCTTCCAGGTCCAAAAAATACTTGTGTACCATATGACAGCTAATACGAAACATTTACCAACCCCAGTATCATTAATCACATTACATTATATGTCTGACTTTGTGAAGGGTACCCTTCTTCGCTTTAACCAGATCAAAGCGTCTCCTAAAAGTAATCACTGACGGTAATGTTATTTCACTATTCGGCAGATCTGCAGTATGTTTATTGTAATTTTATTGCCTTTCCTACTAAAGTTGAAAAAATAATCCACTCATGTACTATTCAATGCTATGCTACTTCGTTACTTCTCTATGTATGTGTGTATGAGATAGTCACTTGTATAAAGTAAACAGTCGCAACTTATGTCTGATAATTTGACCATTGGTTGTAGGTAGTTGTTAAGCAGAGGTACATCTATCTTGATTATTAACACTTTAAGCCCAAAAGTGCCTCACATGCATTGACAAGAAAGTAGAGGATTACTGTTGAATGTAAAGATACAAGAGAGTTATTATACAAGTATACGTACATGTCCTAAATGTAGAACACGAAAGAGAAACCTGTTGTGAAAAATTGTCCTCATGGATAAAAGAGAAACTGGATTGGTATAGTGATTATTGGTGGTGACTTAAATGAGATAATGGATAAAAAATAGATAGAAAAACTGGAAAGTTGAAAATGAATATTAAAATCGATTATTTTGAGCTTAAGTAAAATCTAAATCTTATTGATGTATGGAGACACCCAGATCTCAATGTTTTGCAATTTACATGGAGAAAAGTATCAAATGATTATATGACAGCTATAGATGGCAGACTTGATTACTGGCTATCGGAAAAATCTGTTGTCGACAAGGTGAAAAGCTGTGATGTAAGAACATTAGTTCAGAGGGACCATATGGGTATATCTCTAGAATTAAGTGTTCCGGTGCATGGACAAGGTCCTGGTTAATGGATCCTTAACTGGATTTCACAAGACTTACACATGTCCGGGTGTATCATACAAGGCTGCCCCTTTCAGCATCACTGTTCATAATAATTGCTGAGGTTTTAGCTAAGAATATTCAAAGTAATAATCATTAAAGTATAACAAAATAAAAATGGCTTGAAGCAGAAATATCCCAATTTGCTGATGATACTACATTGATCATGAGCAACGAAGATTATGATATTGAAGCACAAAGTACAGTTGCCATGTTTAGTCGGGCCGCAGGTCCTGTATAATAATACTAAGATAAAACTAATTTAAGCCTGGAAATATCAAATGGACAGAACCTGCTACGGCTTTAGGAATTTGGTTTGGGAAAGAGTAGTGAAAATGTGAACTACAGACTTGTATCTCCAAACTTGATGCATTGGCAAATAATCTTACACACAGAAAAAAAAACTTCTAACGTTTCACAGCCACACTTTTGTCATTAAACGTTTAGCAATGTCAAAAACTATTTATTATGCATGTGATACACATGAACCGTATTTTTGTCATTAAAAAGGGAGTAATATTATTTTTAAGTCATCTGGAATAGCAGAAGAGACAAAAGCTAGAAAAGAAGATTTGCTTCAAAGAAAATCTGTCAATGTGAAAACATGAAATTTCAGAACATAAACTGTAGCAAAATAAGGACAGAATTCTTGATACAACAGAACGTCTGGTGTAAGCAAACAATACATTTGGTCATGTAGTGAGAAATTAGTTACTTCTGGTACATTTTTATTGCAACTATGATTCATTTATGAATCACTGTTGACACTACAGCATAGACTAATGACAAAAAATGGTGACCATATGGTAGGATTAAAGTGTTATGTCTCACATAAGTGTGAATAACAACCCCTAGGGGTGTACATATACATATGTTGACTGCTAATCTGATGATGGATCAGGCCTGCTGTGTATCTAATCTATCACAAATGTTTACATGCAAGTCTGCTCCTGTTTTGCTCCTGGTTTGCATTATTTCAACTTCACTGATAGGGCTACCGCTGTCAAGCTGTTCTGGCTTTAGTGGCGCCTTGGAAGTTTAGCGCTGGACAAAATGGATGATAGAGACACGTAGGATATGAAATCGAAATGGTACATCTACACTTAATAATAGTTCCGACGGTAGATAAATGTATTTAAACATTTAACATTAAATTTTGTAAAGTCTACCTATTAGGTATAAATCCAAATTTTACCACTATTATTCATGGTTCATTGGATGTGCCTATGGCACAAACCTATGAATTGAAGTTGGAATGACACCTCTACCTACAATAACTGTGAACACATTGAACATTTACACTTTTCAAGTGCCCCTAATTACCATAATATAAAATTTTACAACTTTTATTTGTGGTTTATTGGATGCGCTTAGGGCAAAAACCTATCAATCGATGTTGGAATGACACCTCTACTCATAATAGTTTTGAAGATATTCAAAGTTTAGATTTTCAAATAGCCCTAATTTGCTGTATTTTTCAAAACTGTCACTTCTCTTCATAAAAAAGCCATGTATGAAAGTATATCATGCCTAGTTTGAAGATTCTGCATATAAATAGTTTTCTAATGGCGTATGTGCACAATAATTTGTCAATGACGGCTAGTCAAGTTCACTGCAGCCAGTCAAGTTCACTGGAATCACTGTGTCATTCAGCAGACAAAAATGCTTGTCTCAGATTAGCCAAAAACAGTTTACCACAAAATGCTATAAATTTTATTTGGAAAACAAACTGTAGTGTACAGTCACTGTAATTGTGAAAAAATCTAGTCAAGTCAGCTGAAATAGCTTGCATCCATTTGTGCATGCCTCTCGGACCATGCCAAGAAATACAACCGTCCACTGAAATTGTCCACAAGTTACGTAAATTATGCCTGCTAATTCATCGGTGAGGGAACATTCGGGAACACAGATTTATGATTGAGGTTGAGCATAGCATTAGCACTGAAAAACGTTTTATCACCTGTAGTTTCGCCCCATCCCACCTGTGATATTTGGAAATATAAACAGTATGTACGGACATGTATAGATATGCGTTTGGCAAACAAAGCAATAAAGCGACAAAGACATATAACGCCTACAGTCGATGATTTGATTCATGATCTAAAAAGAGCGACAATGTTTAGTCGACTTGATCTGAACCAGGCGTAC
>CAXHWN010002548.1:0-10000 GCA_964020975.1 Hermodice carunculata
CCACAAGAATGCACCATTTCAACTGTATATTTAGAAAGTGGCATAAACTGTAAACAAAAAGCTCATGCCTCTCATGTACATGTATTCAGTGTAACTAGGTGAAAATGCCATTATTGTAGATGTCACCGACTCTTGGTAACACGATTCTAAATAATATAGCCTGGTTAATGGTGACAGTTTTACAATACATGTACATTCACGGTTTCATGCCACTTTGTGGTATTTTTGTCAAATATATCTTAATTTTAAGACTGCCTGCAGCATGAAAAGACATTTTGTTGGCAGTAGGGATGGTCTTTTTTTCAAAGGTTACCCAGTTTTTATACTTGAGCAAGAACATTTTTTTAAGTGCAGGTAACAACATACTATTTAGAGTTTCGCTTCATTCAGATATTAATAGTGGGGAGTACGAAATGATCCTATATGAATCTGAATGAAGGGTTTGCATTTCTCACATTCCTTGATTTGGTTAAAATATCACTTTCTAGCAGGTATCAGTGATTCTCAAAAATAGTCAAGTACAATCATTTATGTTCTACAAAGAATAAATGGTGTCTGTCTTGTTTTGCATTATACTATAAAAATGCCTGCCAATACTTCTCATTAATGTGTTCTTCCTAGAATGTTGGAAAAACGCCAAGGTATTCAAGTTTCCAATCCATGCCTAGGCATTTCTCGGCAAAAATGCCGAGGAACATCAAGATGCTTTTCAATCCAGACATTACCTCAGCATTCTTTGCGAAAATGGCGAGAAACGCTGAGGTAAGGAGTAGGATGAAAGGTACCTGGGCGTTTTCTCTACATTTTGGCCGAGAAACGCCAAGGTAAGAATAAGGGAGAAAGGTAACTCAGCATTTCTGCCGAGAAAGGGTAGCATTGCAGCAGACCTCTGCGTTCTATGGGAAAAATGCTGAGGTACGCCGACAGATAACAGACAAACTTGATTCTCACGGCATTTCTTGGCAAAATTGCCCAGAGATGCTGAGAAAGGGCTTTTTGTACAAATTTCCTCAGCATTTCTCAGCAAAAAGTGCCCAGGATGGCCCTTTCTTTGCGTTTTGGCTCTCCTGGTGACTGGAGTTGCACTTTTGAATGGCCACCCATACAGGGGGAGATCTAAAATTCGTCAGAGCAGGCAGGTAGCCTTTAAATGAGGTGCCTACAAGGCAATAACATGGTGTTATGAATGTGGGTATGCCTGTTTGTTTTGATTTTAGAGGTCACTGTACTCATCGAGTGTGTACCAGGTCACAGAGTTAGCCTGCTTTGTTGGGGTGACTCTCAGGCAGCTTGTAAACAAAGTGTTGACCTACATTCGTAAGACTCATTTCATTGTATTGTCTGTACACATTTCAGAGGTGGTCTAGAAAGAACAGACAGGTCTCACTCAATGCACTGGGATGTGTGACTACTTGGAAAACTCTGGAACACTAGTGAGATTTCTCTGTCTAAATATATATATATATATATTATATATTATAGAGAGAGAGGAGAGAGAGGAGAGAGAGAGAGGAGAGAGAGAGAGAGAGAGAGAGAGGAGAGAGAGAGAGAGAGAGAGAGAGAGAGAGAGAGAGAGAGAGAGAGAGAGAGAGAGAGAGAGAGAGAGAGAGAGAGAGAGAGAGAGAGAGAGAGAGAGAGAGAGAGAGAGAGCTCTGAAAGAGTCTGACAGAAGTTGTGTGACTACAGGTCAGTGGCACCTATTTTGGGGTAAAAAATAATAATGGCCAGTACACACTGACAGTGTTGAAGAACATAAAAAATATCCAGATGTAGGCTGAAGATATGCCAAAAAAGACAATATATGTATATATATATATATATATATATATATATATATATATATATATATATATATATATAAAGCAGCTATTTTTCTGACTGGGGAGAGAGAATTCTGAAAGATCTGACAGAAGCTGTGTTGGACTACAGGTCAGTGGACTGTGAACTATCCTTATTACCTGTGGGGTGTGGACAGTGTCTTTGAGTGGACTGGTATAGTTGGAGTTAATTCTGCCACATTGGAATCAAACTGTACCTTTTTTGGGATTCAGATCAGCACCACACCTTTCCGTACCACATTGGAACCAAACCGTACCTCTGTGGGATTTGTACCACATCATTTGGCACCTGTCATAGAACTTAGAACTGTGAGACAAGACCTCTGGGTAATCTCACCAGGGATTAGGATTTACCTAAGACTGTTTAACTATTGACATACCAGTGGAGATAAGTTTACCTACTTGGTACTGATTTTGATTGTTAATATATTGTTATTGTTAAAGTTATATCATGGTTGTCATTCTTTGTGGAGTTCTGCTGATATTCAGAAGGTGAGCATCATAACAAATTGGTGAAATTTTTCAGTCTCTAGATGGAAATCAGTCAAACTGTTGTGTAGTTCCCATTATAAAGTAGAATCGTCTCTGTCACCAAAACCATCCTAACAGTGACAAAAAAGTTGTCTTATGAGATAGGTGGTCTTATGATGGGTAAATTAACATGGGAAGTATAGGAATTGAGAATCTGAAAAGCAGTCTCTCATGTTAGGGTGGACTGTCAGGACATGGAATACTATATAGGTTAATACAGCTTTTCAGTCAAAGCAAGCAAAGACACCTTTCACTCATTTGCATGTACCATGCATGCATGGAATAAACAGATATCGATACTTGGTCTCCTGAATGTGGTCAGGGAAAAGGTTTAGTGGAGTAGTCTCTAAATCGAGAGGCTACTATACTTTTTGTCACATTGAAAGACAAACTAGAAAAGCTATTTTGCTGTGACGCAAATCTGTCTGGGCCCCTTCAAAATGAGAACAGTTTGAAATGCTACACTTTGCCATTGTTTAACATAATTTAAATTTTGTGTATCAGCTAATTTATATAAATTAAATGACTACAACTTTGGTTTATTGGACGTGGCTATGTCACAAACTTACACATTGAAGTTGCAATGGTACTTCTATGTAAAATAGTTTTAAAGTTGTTCAAGATTTACATTTTGTGTATTTGCCTTATTCGCACAAATTAAAATTCAACAACTTTGGCTCATAGTTCATTGGATGTGTCTATGTCACAAACTTATAGAGTGAAGTTAAAATGTCACTTCTGTCTATGAAAGTTTTGAAGCTATTCAAGATTTAAATTTTGTGTATTCACCTAATTTGCATAAATTAAAATGCTACAACTTTGGTTCATGGTTCATTAGATGCGGCTATGTCACAAACTTACAAGTTGGACGTTCCAATGGCACCTCTATGTATAATAGTTTTGAAGTTGTTTAAGATTTAAATTTTGTGTGTTGACCAAATTTGATTAAATTAAATTTTACAGTTTTGTTTCATTGGATGCGTCTATATTACAAACCTTTAAATTGAAGTTGGGAAGACACCTCTATTTATAATAGTTTTGAAGTTATTCAAACAGATTTAAATTTTGTGTATTCACCTAACTTGCATTAATTAGAATTTTATAACTTTGGATTATGATTCATTGGATGTGGCTTTTATACAAACCTTTAAAAATGAAGTTGGAATGACACCGCTATCTATAATAGTTTTCAAGCTATTAAAGATTTAAATTTTGCATATTCACCTAATTTGCATAAATAGAAATCCTACAACTTTGGTTTATGGTTCATTGGATGCAGCTTTAACACAAAACTATAACTTGAAGTTGAAACAGCATCTCTATCTATGAAAGTTTTGGAGATATTCAACTTTTAAATTTTTCAATGCCCCTAATTCGCATAATTTGAAATTCTACAACTTTCATTTATTGTCCATTTTATTGGCAGGTGTCACAAACTTATACATGCACTGTTGAAATTTTGAATCTATCTCAAATAGTTTTGCAGATACAGAAATTTTAAAATTTTAATAGCCCCTAATTTGCATAATTTCAAACATCATGACTATTCCAAACCAGGTGCACAATTTCACTGCTAGGTCAGTAAACATGACAAGTTTGGTGGTTTTCAAAATAACAGTGCCCTAGAAAAACTCTGGACAAATTTGGTCGTAAAGAAGATAACAAAGAAAGAAAAAAAAAGGATTCTTAAAAAAACCAAAATGTCTGGGTTGGCACCCAGACATAATGACACGTTTCAAAATTGCATTGGCTGTTAAAGCTGTGACAGATGTAGCAAATGCAATATCTTTTGGAATGGTGGAACGAATTTTGACACAATAAGTTGGTGACACAGTCCCAACAGCTTGGCTTGAACTTCATCTATTTCAAAGTGCAGAGCAAGACAGACTATTTGGGAAAACTGACGAATTATTGATCCAGAAAGTAATTGTTCCAGCAAAATTTGTGTCACACTCCTCAATAACCGCAAAACACAATGAAAAAAATTTCGTTTTTTAAGTTCCTATGTGTACAAGAATACAATTCAAAGTCATGAGCACCTGACATACAGGCTGTAGTGAAATAAACAAATATGCAGGTCATCCAGACCAAAATGTTGACACAGACATGTTGAAGTATTGAAAGACCATATGTGCGTATTGTGATAGTTTGGGATGATACTTCAGAGCCAAGGACTTTTGTGCATATGTTTGACCTATTTGTGATATAAATTTAAGATTTATATACATTGTGGACTTTCAACAACTTGGCTACACACAGTTGTCTTTGCCCTAGTCTAGATTTTGAATAGAGCATGTGTATTAAAAATATAACGACAATAGTCATTATCTGGTTTAGTTCTAATTTCACCTAAAGGTGGTGCTGTCCATCCTGTTCATGGTTGACCACCCACACCTCATGATGGAAACACTGCTCCAGAGGACGGATAGCTCCATACCCCTATAGATGAAAGGCCAGATCGGGTACCATGGGGGTGGGGGTGGGGGGTCCAGGTTAAGCTTTTATCTGTTCCTTGGCATGCACATAATGCATATTATGCTAAGGATAGCAGGGTGCCTACTATACCAATATGGTAGACAAAGCAAATGATTAACTTCTCCTGTTATCTGGAACTGGGTCACCAATTAAATGCATCTCCACTTAATTGTTTATCAGTGATAAAGCTGAACTGCATGCAGTGCCTTTACATACAGCCACTTGTTCCCACTTATAAGGGAAAGTTTTCAGCATGCTTGTGGTCCCTTTCCTTGACCCTCACTTTTTCTCTATAGATTAACATGGGGAATTAGCAGATATAAAATTAACCTCTCTATATGTTGCCAACTAAGCATTAGACTTTAATTTTATCACATCTGGGTATATTTGAAAGATAATAATATGTACTTCAGGTAGATAAGAAGATGATAATTCCACAAATCATCCTCACATGCAGGGTGAAACTTGTAGATTCACTGTAATGAAATGGGCTTTGCTGACCCACCTGACCTTAAATGGCATGGGTTGCTAGGTGTCACAAACATGCATCATGGGAACAAAAGACTGTGTGTCAAAAGATTTAAACCAACCCAGATCACTCCTATTGATTTATCCTCATTATTGTTATTTGCTTTAAATGAAAAATACATATAGGACCTGAAATGTTGGAAAGGTCATTGACCATTACCAAGTAAAAAAAAATTATGTCATGTACATGTACTGTTTAACCATTGTTCATATCTATGTACAGTGGAACCTGTTTCGTGAGACCACTGTGAAGAAAGACCACCTGCCTATTCAGACCATGCTTACCATGTTGCTTTTGCTGTCTTTCATGTTTTTGAACCTCCATTGAGAGACCACTTGACTATTTTTAGCCTACCCTATGGGCGGTCTCTTAAAACAGGTTTCACTGTATTGTCATGATTTATTACAATGCAATTTCAATTCCAGTCCAGCTGAATTCACATTTTGCACACACTCCAATCAGTTTGTGATTTAAGAGCAGTGTAGCGCATTAGCCAGCATTAGTTAGTGTTTGCCTGCATTAGAAGTGTCAAAATGCTGGCAAATGTGGGCTAATGCTGGCAAACGTGGGTTAATGCTGGCAAACGCTGGCAAATGCTGGCAAGCTCTGAAGCCCAAGAGGGTCAATTGGACTTCAGCATTTCCCAGCCATGGTCACCATTAGCCAGTGTATGTAACACTGGCAAACGCTGTGTTATGCTGGCTAATGCTATGAAATGCTGGGAAACACCTGGAAATGGTGAAGTGATTAATTTAATGCTGAAACTGGTTATAAGTGCATAAAATTATAGATGGCACCACTAGTATCATAAGCAACCCAGATTTTGACCTCTAGCTGCTAGAATCCCACTAAAATTCATTAATATCGATAAAAATTAATGACACTGGACTGGTCACAAGATTTTCATATTGTGAAACATATATTACAAAATACTATAGGTGGCAACACCAACACTGACACTGACACAGATTTCCAAAACTCTAGGTAAGTCCTAGCAGTTATATGAGCCTAACTTAAGACCTGTGGGGTACAGAGCATTCACAAGATGGCCCGTATATTCCAACTGGCCATTTTATGTTAACCTTTAACTCATATTGAATTTTTCCAGTCGCATATATGCGGACTCCCACTAATTGCCATTGCAGTCGGGAGTCAGCGTATACATGGACTCACCTTCCTAGATCACTTTGCTGGAAATATTGCATGAAAAAACACAGACTTGCACTAAATATCATCTATAACATGTACATTTCCCCGTTTTCGCATTAATTTTGCCATTGGAACGCCATCGTTAATTTTGTGCGGGTTTTTGAAGTTGTGACATACGCCTGTCAATATTGACATGTGTAAAAGGTCCCATGGGGTACACTACATCATGGCAGACAGAGGCTGTCAAATGAAAGTACCACTTGGTTTCTATGAAGCAACACTATTGCAAATTCCCTAGTAAATTATTAATTACAGAGCTCAAGTTGTATGAATCGCAAGGAAACGGCGTCATTGATTATCTGCGCTGTATTTCTGACCATTTGAGGCATGTTTGGGATTGATTCATAATATTTTTTTGTCCATAAATGAACAAATTTGATGAAAAGGAAGAAAAATCCAAGATGACAGACATGTCACGGAACTTTATTTCACCTCGAGATAATTTTAGCAATGATGTCTATTTGCAGCTTTCCTGTGGCAAAAGTTTCTCACTCACAAACATTCTAAATATACTCATGAATGTGTTTTAATTGAAATTTGCAGAATTCATGTGACTATGTAGATTGCAGTAATTGGACAACTTATCAAATAAGTGGACCAGCATGGATGCCATGGCAAATGTCCAAAAGTATATTGTATACAAATGATGTATTTTGCAAAATTAAAGCATAAATATATTTGTGATCTGACCTGTCAAGATCCCAGCACTAAAAAAAGTTTAAGAATGCAACATTGACCTTGGTGAACCATTTCATGTTGTTTAACCATTTATTTTGCAGAATCTCAGAATATGAAACTATACTTTGGTTACCATGGCAACCAAGTGTTGCACTTATTTTTATTTTGTCACTTAACGAACCCTAGACTGCCACTTTCATTTAACATATTGATACATAGTTATAACTAATTATAACATAGATACAGATAAAAATGGGTCCAACATTTGGAATTTTACCTAGAATCCCCAAACACAGGCTACATACGCCAATGAAATAGCCCAGACTGGAAAGTGTTAAAAAGATTGTTACCTTCAAAATGTGCAAAAATGGATCCACCTTTTCATACATGGTCTGTTTGTTCAGAACAGGTAAAAACTGTTGAATTAATTGAAGAAGAACAATAAACTTGGACAAGCACCAAAGTCCATAATTATTGGAGCACGATGACCCAAAAAGTAGGCCACCAAGTAGAGTTTTATGTACAATGTAAT
The DNA here is from genome assembly GCA_964020975.1 of Hermodice carunculata. Lineage (NCBI taxonomy): Eukaryota > Metazoa > Annelida > Polychaeta > Eunicida > Amphinomidae > Hermodice > Hermodice carunculata. The sequence goes on from CAXHWN010002548.1 coordinate 7,793, forward strand.
CAAGTGCAATTTTGATCTGGAAGCTCAATTCTGTTAGCCATTGATGTCCAAGCTGCACCGTGCCATTACAAAATTACCTCTTTCAACTTAAGCCTGGTGACCTCACACAAATGTGTCAAGGTAACTGATAATGTATATTAACATGCCAACATTGGATATAGTCTACATATCCTATAAATTTGACCTTGACCTTTGACTCAGATTAAAAAATTGTTCCCTTCAAAATGTGTGCCCTGCATCCACCTTTCCATACATGGTCTGTTTGTTCAGAACAGGTAATAACTTTTCAAGTTATTGAAAAAACCCAAAAAACTTGGACAGGCACCAAAGTCCATAAGTAGAGAGGTTTAGCAAAACCCGTTTTGTACGTGTATGGCTGAAAAATTGTGTATACGTCACAGGATCCAGTGCACCATGTGACACCCAGGCGTACAGTGGCCTTCGAGCCACACATATACGACGTGTAGAGATAGGTCTACCTGCAGTGCTTTTTCTACATATATCTCTGATTTCTTTAGTTTTATTCGTTAAGCAGGCGTTTTCATACTATGAAATGAATATTTGAGAAGTCTTATAACAAACTTGCAAATATGAATGTCTTTCATGTACATTTATGTGTTTTATGACTCTTGATATGTGACATGTTGTGATCATGTAAATTGCATCCTCGCTTCATGTTTCTGGAGGAAGGGAGCAGCTAGTAGCGAAACTGCTGTAGCACAATTGTCTATATACTCCTACCCCCCCCTTCCCAGTTTTCACAAACTCCTAATAGCTAGCCTGAAGCAGGACCAGGCTCACTGTCTGTCGCACCTGGTCTATTCAGACATTACATATGTTGCTTTCGTTTTTTTCTCTATTAATTTTTAAATTATTTTTAATTAAACCAGCAGCCTAAAAATTATGATAATTAGGCTACTAAATGACATGTATGGTAATCTAAACAAAAATTGGTGGCTCTGACCAATGTATTCATTCCCTTTGTAAATATCTTATTGTGTTATGGTCTAAAGTAAAGCTACAGGCCTTCATCAGGCCTATGTATAGGCCTTGGCTTATATGAGTTGTACTAGAAGAAACTCACAGAATGTTTGTCATAAAATTTTTGCAAGCCTTTTCACTCGTATTAAGTAATACATGTAGATCTCTTGAATAATTAGATGTTCGTTCTCTTCCATCAAATATCATGGTTGTGAAATAATTACTTCAGTTTAACAGTGATTTGACATTTAGAGTGCAGCCTAGGCATATAAACTTTCCAATCCAACTTATCCTATATGTAAGACAAACCATTTCTATACTTGATCACAAAGAAATAAATATATCATATCATAACATTCAATTAATTAGCAATGATTTTTAAAAATAATTAAACATTATATATTTATAAATCTGCTTGGTCAAGCTATACTCCATGATAGCATTAGCAAAGACAAAAATATGGACTAATCCAGCCTTCATCCACACACCGATGTCAAGGTTTAGAACAGCACTATATGTGTAGATTCAGGAACAACATTTAGGTAAAAAGCTTGGAGATTAAACGATCAATTCATACAATTACATCTAATGTTGCAAACAGTCGCAAAGTAACCACCAATGTACTAATTCAACCTGATACCCTGTTATCGTCAGTGCCAAAACAGTATTTCGGTCTGGGAACCTTCATGCCATCAGTGTGTGATTTGCTAACACATATTTGTGGCATCACAAACCTGTACGGCAAGGCTACCTGTACACATTCAACTCACGTTTTGCTAAACCTCTCTATTATTGTAGCACGGTGACCCAAAAAGTAGGTCACCAAGAAGAGTTCATGGACAATGTAATCAAGTGCAATATTGACCTGGAGCCTAGAGGCTCAATTTTGTTTGCCATTGATGTCCAAGCTCCACCGTGCCATTACAAAATCACCTCTTTCAACTTTAGCCTAGTGACCTCACACAAATATGTCAAGGTCACTGACATCATATATAAACATGCCAGCATTGGATATAGTCTACATACCCTATAAATTTGCAACTCTTATTCAATTACTTTTTGAGGTGTAGAATTTTTTTGTCTCAAATTTTGGCTAATAATTTCTGTCAAATTATAGGTGGTTCCACTAGTATCATATGCAATTGGACTTTGACCTTCCTCAGATATCCAGCATATTTATCATAATGACACAAGTTTTGGATGGCAAAGGTTGATTTTTTTGTAGTT
>CAXHWN010002550.1:0-48000 GCA_964020975.1 Hermodice carunculata
CACCTCCATCCTGGTGGTATCTTATGATGAGAAGGCTAGAAGGATCACCCACCTCCATCCTGGTGGTATATTATGATGAAGAGGCTAGAAGGATCACCCACCTCCATCGTGGTGGTATCTTGTGATGAGAAGGCTGGAAGGATCATCCACCTACATCCTGGTGGTATCTTGTGGTGAGAAGGCTAGAAGGATCACCCGCCTCCATCCTGGTGGTATCTCTGGCCATTAGTGTTCTAGAGGTACTGTATTATGCCATAAACCTGAAAAATTTAACTTGATTTTCATATTTATCAATAATACTTACCTCCAGAGCACACTGAAGCCCACCCAACCTCCTGCATTATGACATCCTTGAGGTTAGTCCACCAAAAAACAAAAAAAAAAACCTGATGTATAAGGTCCTGGCCAGAGGTAAGCTGCCTGGTATAGATGGTACTGCAGTGGCCCCAGACCATGAGTAACACAGCCAGAAAAGATTCTAGTGGTATTAATCTGTGGAGAGATATGACCTTAGAGGTCAAGTACCCATTTGTGTTCTATCGGTAAGTATTATTAATAAATATGATGATTACATAACTTTTCCAGATATGTAAACATAACCATTTCAAAAGAACAGATAGTTTCCTTTGTTTATATAACCTTTGTGAAAAAATCAGATACTGTATGAAAAAGTATGTTTTTGCAGGTACATGTATTGAGATCATAATAGCTTAGTAATTTGGTCATTTTATCTTGAAATAATTTCAAGGTATATCCAAAATGTCACACCTACACACATTTTATCCCACATCATTTGTGTCAATAAAACAGTTTTGAAATTTGAGTTCTGCCCTGAGTGCAGATAGTTTCTGCAAATCCTTGTGGTCAATTCAGTATACAGGTTTATTGTGTTAGGAATGCGTATATCTGTGATATTTGGTCCAGAAGTTGCTGTGCCTAATTGGACATTACCTTGCGTTAAGTTCACATTAGGTTTGGGAACTTGAAAATAGTGACTTGTTTGGTAGCAATTTTATTTTCTGTGAATGGAAATTTTCGTAACAACTGATGCAGTCAACACACACATTTAAAAAAACAAAATGTGGACATTTTAACCCATTTCTGGTCAGAGTATAGCTTTTCTTGGCACCAGTTGGACACAATGTGCCCAACCTGCGCCAAAGAAAGCTACTGACTAAGCGCATGCCATCATGAATGGTCTTACATACAACATTGTACAAATCTCAACAAAAACCTCTTGTAGTAACAAGACATTTAAGTAAAAAAGTTGAAGCACACAACAATGTACACCGGAACACTTTCGGGTGATTTGAGGGAGATAGGGTTAATGAGGGAAGGGTTCTTATACCAATAATGCATGGGGAGCCCATGTGTTATTGACCTATGTGGACTGATAACCTTCAGTAACACATTGGCTCCTCTGCATCATTTGTTTTCTAATATTGAAGTGCCATATGACGTACAGACTTCAGATAAATACATTTCAACATACAATGTACCTTGATTCTCCATGGCTCACCACCTCAGTTGAACAACGATAAAGAGTAGAGTACGAGAGAAGGATCTTTGTGTGTGACTTGTGGTAACCGATGGTCTTGTTTTCCACCCAATGACATCACTGCCAGCACGGACTGTCAATTATCTTGAGCTGTACAAAACTCTTTCCTGTTTTGTGAGAGTGGATCGTAGGGTGTTTTTTTTTTGTTTGTGTTTTTTTTAAGTGTGGAAAGGCAATTTAGGAAAGGGTGCGAAAAAGTAATAAATCTCTACCCTTGTAAATCAGGAGCCGAAGACCAAAGGCTATATGTATGAAAGTGTCATATGTCATGCCGTGTGTTTGTACCCAGAGTGCAACCTTGAGGGAGGAGAAGAAAATATGAAAATGTTAGTGTCTTTCTCTCCAGACATTCATGAGATGGAAAAGCTGTTTGCAGGGACTTTAATTACCAAACAGGGACCACTCCACACCTTGTTGAGATTCCTGGATTGGCCTGGTTTGCTTGCCATCTCCAGCTTATAGACAAAGTTGCCCATTTCAAAGGATCTTTCACACAGCTTCAGATAATAGGTCTTTTCCTGTCTATTCTGTGCAATTTTGAGATGTTCTCAGGCGATGTTATGAGACCTGGAGAGGGAGTCTGGAAGCTGTTTCCAATATGCTTGTGGTTCTTGATCACCATTCTCCTCTACCAGTGTAAATATCAAATCCCCAGGCAAGAACACTTCTGTTCTCAACATCATAAGATTTGCCTAGAAGCCAGTACTTCTGTTGGGCATAGCACGTAGCATCACAGCCAATTGGGGTCAAGATTTATCCCAGTTCCTATTGGATCCTTGGACACAACACCGTATCATTTGTAAGAACAATCGGTTGTACCTCTCAACTTGTTTGGTACCCTAGGGTCGATATGGAGTAAATCAGGTTTTAGTGACTTCCAGTAAATCACAGATGGCATGGATCAGGTTTCTGTCCAGATTTTTCCCTTGGTCACTATGTATTTGTAGGGAACAACCAAATTGGGAGATGAATTCATCCATGATCTTGCTTACAATTGATTCAGCAGTCTGATCCGGTAGTGCGTAGCACCCAATTCATTTAGTGAATTGGTCCGCCAGCACCAAGATGTAAACATTCCCACTTGAACTGGGTATAAATGGGACCAGAACATCAATGTGCAGCCTTTCCGTGGGGGTGCCAGCATGGTATTTCCCCAAAACTACCTTTGGCCATGTTTTTGGTTTTTTGTTGATACTACATGTGGAGCAGGAGTCCACATAGATCTTGCTGTCGAGTCCCAACTTGCGCCAGAAAAAGCTTACTGTCAGTAGTTGCAGTGTTTTAGTTTGTCCCAAATGTCTGGCCAATTAAACATCATGACAAAACTTCAGCGCTTCTGAGGAGCACGAGGCATTTCCTGGGAATAGCGTCCTCCCATCTGTAATACAGAACCCCATTCTCCACCATTAACTGGTCTTTACACATCCAATGATTCTTCACTGATGGACGGTGACAATAGAGTGAGGGGAGCCTGGTGATTTGTCGGGGCACTCTTTGACAAAGTTAGAAGTGTCCCTACACTTGAAACATTTATGTGTCTCTTCAGGTGAGGTTCTTTGACCTTCTATTGTGGGTGATCTTGATGGACTCCCCAGGTTATAGGGGAACCTGGTCTGTGGCATAGCACTGAAGAGGTGTTTCAGAAGTTCAGCCATACTGGTTATCCCACCTTCAACACCAGATTTAACTGCTGTTGAGATAGGCTTTTCTATTAGACCAGGGATCCTCTCCTCGAGAGGCTTCCTGCTCCTAACATTGGTAGAGGTAGGCCTCACACTGTATTCTGCCTCCCTGTAATATAATATATATAACAATATAAAGGTTGCGTGCCGCATCCGAATCTAGGCCAAACGACAATATTAGGATAATGGGCTGTGTCACCATGGAATTCCAGTACTGGGCAGCCATATCAGAATCATATTCGGCGCCCAAAATAAAAAAGATTAGTAGTTGTCTTCATAATTTATTTCTTGTTTCTGCTCAAACTTTGGAGTAACATTGTCCAAGCTCGATTTTGTATGATTTAAAGAGGGTTCAACTGCCATTTTGTTAACTTGTCATTTTGAATGGGTCAGATATGCATTATAACCTGGATTGCCAACATGTCACACTGGCCTCTACCCTGGGGCCGTTTCATAATCAGGGCCGTATAGGAATTTTAATTATGGTCCAAGACCATACTTGAGTTTTTAAAATTTCCCAGTGTGTGAATAAAATCAGAAGTTTATCATATTTATATGGCACTGGCCAGGACTGAATAGGAATTCCTAATATGGTCCAGGACCATATAAGAAATCCAGTATGGAAGCAGAATGATGGCAGGGGTTGCATCTCGCAAGGAGTTCCAGTAATGAGCTGCACCGTTTTGGAAGTGGTGCAGATTCCAATATGGCCTTGAACATAAGCACCATTTATAAGAGGAACAACAAACAAAAATAGATTGGTTTTGACATCTGTAAAACAACAAATTTTAATGCCATCAGAAAAATTAACGGTTAGTACCTACATGCAAGCATAACAGACAGTTTCTCAATATAATATTACATATTATAATATAAGCTCTTATTATAAATACCTTAAAAGGCAAGCACCAATTGGCTGTTAGATCTATGCAGGCCCTGTGTTAAAGATCAATAGCACATGCTGCAAATTCCCTTTTTACTGTTAAGTGACATGGTAAGCCATGGCCTCTTTGCATTACTGACATAGCATTATTTGTTACTTCAGACCTTTTTCTGATGGTATTAAAATTTGTTTTGTATTTATTTCTTCTATTGTTACTGTTAATTTAACAAAGTGCAAGGAAGATTGTAGGTCTAACTACTCTAGGAGAGCCAAAACGTCAAGAAAGGTCCGTTTTTACCGAGAAACAAGAGAATTAAAATTGTCTGTTTTCTCTCCGCATTCCTCAGTAATTTTGCTGAGAAAACCTGAGGTGTACTGCAATGCCCCTTTCCGCTTGGCATTTCTCGGCAAAAATGCTGAGAAACACCAAGGTACCTTTCTCCCTTATACTTACCTCGGCAAAAATACCTAGGAATGCCAAGATGCTTTTTACTTTAGACATCACTTTGGCATTTTCAGCAATAATTCTGAGAAATGCCGAGGTAAGGGGTAGGGTGAAAGGTACCTTGGCATTTCTTGGCATTTTTGCTGAGAATACTGAGAAATGCTAGTAACTTCTTTCGGTGTAAGTAGGTGCATTTCAGCATGGTTTCCAGTGTGACACAGCATTTGCCAGCGATGATGATTTATCCATTGCGGTGTATGTGTAGTGAATGACTTTGCTCATGATCACTGATATTGTGGTTACCTCAATCTTGGTTACATACTAGAGTAAAGACAAACAAACAACCCCGTTTTCAATTTTTATTTAAACACAGCACAGCAATTTTTTATAGTATGAACAGCACAGTTCAGCAATGTATAGCTTTGGGCTAGCATAGATGTGAAGCCGGGTGAATATAATACATGGAATTTATTATTAAATTCCATGTATTATATTCACCCAAATTCACATCTATGCTAGTGCATTTAAATATGCTGTGAGTCACTCTTAGATGTGAATCTGGGTGAATATAATACATAGAATTTAATAATAAATTCCATGCTGGCCCATACCTGTCAACATTCCACACCTCAAAAAAGGGAGATTTTTGTAAATTTGAAAAATCCATGGGTTAGATTTGTATTTTAACAAAGAATATAATAGAAAATACTAAATTTTCATGGGGGAGATTCTGCCCAATTTACACAATTTTGCATGGAAAAAAAAATGGAAAAGTGTGAGACTCCCACCTTATAAGGGAGACTTGACAGGTATGCTGGCCCAAAGCTATACATTTCTGACTTGAATATAATACATGGATAAATCATCATCATGATATTAAAGATAATTATGTTATATTGCCCATGAGTATGAAAAAAAAAGGTATATTGATGATTAGTACAAGACACGAATTTTACATGTGAACCAGTGTGTTTGATGGTTATGAGGACTACAAAGCGTTTGCCAGTGGTAGCCGGTGTTAGTCAGCGTTTCACAGCAGTTTCCAGCATTGAAAGGGTGTCAAATGCTGGCAAATGGCAACTTACACTGGCTAACGCCAAGCTCCAAAACGCTTAATTGGATTTTGGTGTTTGCCGTGGTTTGTCATGGCAGCTACCGCTGTCTCGTGCTGCAAATGCTGTGTAATGGTGGGAACTGCCCTGAAACGCCAAAACGCACATACTAACACAAACGAGTTACTAGTGATGCTTGTCTGCAGGTACTAAGGGTTATTGTGTAATGTTACACCGAGAAACTGTCTTTCATGCTTTCCTGTATGTACTAAGGGTTATTGAGGGAAGGGTTATTGTGTAATTTTACACTGAGAAACTTGTCTTTCATGCTTTCCTGTATGTACTAAGGGTTATTGAGGGAAGGGTTATTGTTTAGTGTTACACTGAGAAACTTGTCTTTCATGCTTTCCTGTAGGTACTAAGGGTTATTGAGGGAAGGGTTATTGTGTAATGTTACACTGAGAAACTGTCTTTCATGCTTTCCTGTATGTACTAAGGGTTATTGAGGGAAGGGTTATTGTGTAGTGTTATACTGAGAAACTTTATGTCGTGCTTTCTTGAAGGTACTAACTAAGGGTTATTGATGGAAGGGTTATTGTGTAATGTTACACTGAGAAACTGTCTTTCATGCTTTCCTGTATGTACTAAGGGTTATTGAGGGAAGGGTTATTGTGTAATGTTACACTGAGAAACTGTCTTTCATGCTTTCCTGTATGTACTAAGGGTTATTGAGGGAAGGGTTGTTGTGTAATGTTACACCGAGAAACTGTCTTTCATGCTTTCCTGTATGTACTAAGGGTTATTGAGGGAAGGGTTATTGTGTAATGTTATGCTGAGAAACTGTATGTCATGCTTTCCTGTCGGTACTAAGGGTTATTGAGGGAAGGGTTATTGTGTAATGTTATACTGAAAAACTGTCTTTCATGCTTTCCTGTAGCTATTACATCATGAAGCAGTGCTGGGCTACAAACCCAAAGGACAGACCAACATTTGAAGAAGTTGTGACTATGTTGGACTTACTGGCGCCACAGATAGATACCGAGGTATGACACTCAGACCATTAAACTGACATCCCAAATACAGAAGTATAAGATTTAAACCATGAAATTGACACCACAGATACAGAAGTATAAGATTTAAACCATGAAATTAATACCACAGATAAGTGTAGAGATATGGCATTTAATTAAACCATTAAACTGGCACCATCAATAAATATTTACAAAGGTATGATATTGCACTGAGGGTATTTTCCAATTATTGTACGGGAACAGGGTTGAAACAGGACATTGTTCTGTCGGTCCTCTTCCTCCAACAAAATGCCTGGAACAAACCCGGTGGAATGTCCTAGGCTGCCAGTCTGTTGGCTGGCTAACCATGTTGTCCCACTCTTTCATTTGTTGTTGGTCTCTCTTGTGGGGAAAACTATGAAAAGTAACTCCTTCCACCATGGGTGCTTTTTCCATGTTTGTAAATTTCTTTGTGTCAGCATAACAGCCTGACAACTTGCAATTGTACACAGGCATTTTTAGTGTGATACCTTGTCAACAACTGCAGAAATAGCTTCTTTTCTTGTGTCCGCTCTCGCAAGCTATTTGCTTTGCAATGCTGTGCTATTGCTGCTCCAGGAAGCATTCTGACTCCTGCAAAGTACCACCAAATTGCATTGTGCAATCCTGGTGGTAGAAGCAGGTACTATGAGTTCGTAAGTCAGATATTGCTGATAAATTAACAAAACGATAGACATTGGTACCTTCAGATCTATGCTCACAAAAGCCAGGTGGACTCCCAGCAACGGCTTTAACTGTTTCACTGCCCACAGCAACTGAAGTCGAGCTACTTAAAATGAAATGCTCTGAATTATAATATGGGGGCTGTGTTCATGTTCCTTGTAAAAGATCTTTCATTTAAGTACCAGCATGCCTGTAGTTACATAGAATAGTCCAGGTCAACAGCTTTATTTGGTTTACTTAGTGCATAATGCACCCAAAGTGTGGCAAGGAAAGTGTTGACTAGTCCAAAATGTTGGCACTGAATGAGTTTGGCAGCAAGTAAAAGAGTGGGCCCTGTTGACAGACCCTGTTTAAGGTACTTTGCGCAGCACTTGACATCTTATCTATACCTCCTATGAAAGACCACCTGTCTTGAGAGACCATTTAAGGTACTTTGCTCAGCACTTGACATCTTGTTATGCCCCCCTCCTACGGGAGGAGGGGCATATAAAAATGGCCTATTTTTGTGGGTTCGTACCTAAGTTGTGCTTGTTACAGAAGGAAGTTCATTGAACATTACATACGGTGCCCATTTGGGGCATCAACAGGCTAGCCTCAGCCTTAGTTTATGATGGCACTGGGTGATTTATCAGCAGACGGTGCTTACAAGCCCCCCATCCCCCCCTCACCCCCGCGACCACTCCCTTCACCAAGTCATAAAGTTCTCTATCATTTTAGCGATTGAGATATTGGATTGTGTATCATATGAGTGCTTTTCTAGTAGTGTATTATATACTGAACCCCAATGAAAAGTATCCACATAAAAAAATTAACACATTAATTTTGTAAGTTACTAAGTACTGTGTGTGCATATATGCATGGTTTGGAGCCTACATCAGGGTCATTCAGGACAACTTTTTAACTTTTGCTGGGTTGTTACATAATGCATGTGACTTTTGTGCACCGAATATGGCTTCTGACCACCACTCCTATTGGATGGCTAAAATGACCTGATGTTTTCAGTGGCTTTAAAAAGGGATGTTCAGCCAAGAAAAAAGCCAGTGGTCTCAGGTGTGTTGAGGCGATCATGCCGCGTCTGAGCCAAGGTCAAAGACACCATGCTTTGGGGCTTGCAGAGGGTGGAGTCCCAATCACTCAAATCGCACAAAGAATGGGGTGTACTCGGCGCACCATCCAACGACTAATTGAACGGCAACAAGAAACTGGATCCGTAGATGATCGGCCTAGGCCTGGCCGAGAAAGAGTGACAACACCTGGCCAAGACCGTCACATCCGGCTGATGCACCTGCGAGACCGTTTCCGTACAGCAGCCCAAACAGCCCGTGAGACTCAAGGGTGAATCACCGTCCTGTCAGTAGTTCTACTGTGGAGAGGCGACTGAGGAGCAGTGGCCTAACAGCCAGAAGACCTTACAGGGGTAACCTGCTGACCCAACCCAGAAGAGAAAGACGACTGCAGTGGTGTAGAGCACACTCCAGGTGGACTCGCCAGCAGTGGAATACCGTCCTTTTTACTGACGAGTCCCGTTTTTGTGTCAGCAGAGCAGATGGCAGAGAACGTGTGTGGCGCCGGACTGGGGAGAGATATGCAGATGCCTGTGTCCGTCAGGCAGATCGATGGGGTGGACCCTCTGTCATGGTGTGGGCAGGCATCAGCAACCGCTACCGGACACCCCTAGTGGTCATTCAAGGGATCCTCAATGCTAGGCGGTACATTGATGAGGTGCTGGAGCCGCACATGGTCCCATTTATGGAGCAGCATCAAGATCTGGCGATCTTTCAGCAGGACAATGCACGTGCACACTCTGCAAGATTAACAATGAACTTTCTCAATGAGAACAACATCAATGTCATGGAATGGCCAGCGTTCTCACCCGATCTGAGCCCTATTGAACATTTGTGGGATCAGTTAGGCCAAGGTATTCAACGGAGGACACCTAGGCCTACTACCCGAAACCAGCTGATCCAAGCTCTGCAGGAAGAATGGAATAATGTTCCCCAACACAGAATTCAAACCCTGATCAGCAGTTTGCGCCGCAGATGTATAGCATGTGTTGATGCTCGAGGTGGCCACATCCCATATTGAACAGAAAAATTTGTGTGACTTTCAATTAGGGCAGTTAATGACATTTTTTGCCTGTAAGTGACGTTAATGTCGGTAGAGCGTGACATTATTTTTACGCCAGAAAAGTGAATGCTTTGTTAAGTTCTAAGCACGTCTAGGTATGAAATGTTTCAAGTATAAACAATAAAATACTTCAAAATTGGCATGTGGATACTTTTCATTGGGGTTCAGTATATATTGGGAGGTGTGTCCGTCCGCTATTTGTGTATGGGCTATAATCTGCTTATCCTTCAACTTAGATTCATGAAACTGTACACACGTACATACAGGTGTGTCATGTACCAAAAGTAGGTCACGATCTCAATTATCTGTAAAAATCCTGTCCAGGCTATAAATCCTGTACTGTTAAAATTCGTTTCATGAAACTTCACACTCATGTATCTGGACCTAAAATTGTGTCATGAAACAATTCCTTTACTATTTGACTAAGTGTAATGAAACCTCACACACACACACACACGCACGCACACACACACACGCACACACACACACACACACACGCACACACACACGCACGCACACACACACACACACACACACACACACACACACGTTGCCCTAAAGGTGTGTCTTGAAACAAAACTGGGTCATTGGGTTCAGTATCTGGGTCACAGTAATACATTTATGTAAATGTACATTGCATTTCATGTTCGGTCTGTAATCCTGTTGTCTTGTAATAACTTACATAAAAACTTGACACACAGATGCATCTAGACATAACAGTGTTTTATGTACCAAAAGTAGGTCTCTGGGTCAAGTAAATATAGGTCACAGTGACATGTCCTTATAATATTGTGTGCAGGCTATAATTCATTTGCTATTTAACTTAGTTACATGAAATTTCACACACACACACACACACATCATGTTGACCTAAAGGTGTGCCATGAAACTAAACTAGGTCACTAGGTGAAGTATCTGGGTCACAGTGATACAATCCTGTAAAACTACATTACACTTCATGTCTGGGCTGTAATTCTGTTGTCCTTCAATTGGGATTAATGAAACTTAACACACAAGTGCATCTAGACATTAAACCAAAAGTAGGTCACTAGGTTAAGTATTTGGGTCACAGTGACATATCCTTATAAAAGTGTGTCCTGGCTATAATTCCTTTACTATTTAACTTCATTATGCTTCACACACACACGTATATTTTGACTTAAAGGTGTTTTATAAACAAAACTGGATCACTTGGTCAAATATCTGGGTCATGGTGATACAATCCAGTAAAACTACATTATACTTCATGTCCAAGCTGTAATTCTGAGGACCTTTGACTTAGAATCATGAAACTTTGTACACTTGTGTATCTGGACACAGGAGTGTGTCATGCATATAATTAGGTAACTAGGTCAAGTATCTGGGTCATGGTGATAAAGTATTTTTATTGACTACAGTCATTCCAAAATGAGACCTGTCATTAGCAAGGTTATCAATGAGGTGTTGGGGGGGGGGCATGAATCTAGCAATCTCTGGTTGCATTTTAATTTATACCTCTTATGAAAGACAACCTGTCTTAAAAAACCCTGTGTAAGGTACTTTGCTTAGCACTTGACATCTTGTTCATACCGCCAATGAATGCCTACCTGTCTTGAGAGACCTTGTATAAGGCACTTTGCTCCATACTTGATATCTTATTGATGCCTCCAATGAATGCCTACCTGTCTTGAGGGACCCTGCTTAAGGTACTTGGCTCAATACTTGAAATGCTATTCATATCTTCAATGAAAACCACTTGTCTTGAGAGACCTGTTTAAGATTCCTTTTTATAGTACATAGTACATGACATGTTATTTATACCTCCAATGAAAGCTAACTTCTCTTGTGAGACCCTGCTTAAGGTATTTTGCACACTACTTGACATGTTATTCATACCTTCAATGAAAGACTATTTGTCTTAAGAGACCCTGTTTAAGGTACTTTTTATAGTACATGGCATGTTATTTATACCTCTGATGAAAGACCACCTCTCTTGAGAGACCCTGTTTAAGGTATTTTGCTCAGTTCTTGACATGTTATACCTCTGATAAATGCCTCCTGTTGTTGAGACCACAATTTGGTCATCCTAGGAATGGTCTTTTAAGGTAAGTTGCACTATGCCATATCTCTAAAGAAATCTTTTTAAAAGAAAATTTTAAAAGACACAATGATTTCTTAGCTCTGCTTCTAGAAAAATCTATGTTGCGTTTGATACTGGTGGCGCCACCTTCAGGACTGTATAATATATAGTTCAAAGTGTAAAAATCTTGTAACTATTCTAGCATCGTTAATGTTTTATAGGTCTTTATAGAATTGAGTAGGATTGTGAAGGAAGTCAAAATCTCAGCTGCATGCGATATTGGTGGCGCCACCCTTAATATGATGGATAGTATGCACCAAAATGTGTTTTATGATTTAAAATCTGTATCCCAGAAAATTGTTGAATTTGACTTCCCAAATTCAGATCAAGCATCTGAAATGCTAGTACGCTGTGTAATATCAGTGACCTGACTTATTTTTGTTAGGTCACTACTCCTGGAAAGTTGAATGAGATGTTTTTGTAATAGCAGGCTTTAGCTTGGACATCAATGGCAAAGAAAATTGAGCCTTCAGATCAAAATTGCACTTGAGAACAATGTACATATACTTGTATTTGATGACCTACTCTGTCACTAGACCCAATGATTATGCACTAGCACTTGTCCAGGCTGTCAAACACTAACAATTTTTCAAACTAAGTTGAGGGTCAAGGGCAAATAGCCAGTTTGAATATAGGGGTCATCTTGTGAATGCTCTCTATTCCACAGTTCTCGAGTCTGGTCTAGATAACTTTCGAACCTGTTGAGTGTGAACATGTATGTAGACTTCAATGCAAGTAGCACCACCTATAGTATTTTGTAATATATGGGTAAAAATGTGGAAAAAAAAACTTTTATTATTATTTTTTTAATTTTTTATGGATCTTCATGAAATTTAGTGGGATTGTAGAAGAGATCAAAATCTTGGTTGCTTATGGTACTGGTAGCGGCACCTATATTTGACGGAGATTATGAGTAAAAATGTTTTGAAAGATAAAAAATTCCATATCTTGAAAAAGAATTGAATCAGACATGTCAAATTTATAGGATATATATGTATAATTTCCAGTGCTAATATGTTACATAAGGTCAGTGACCTTGACGTACAAAACTGCCCCTGCTGCAAACGAAGCGTCTGCTAAACCTTTGAATTATTTGAAAACATTCGAGTGCAATTTGTGAGTACTTAAATGGGGCCATGACAAGATGCCTTGGGTCATAAGTCCTTAAATGGGGCCATGACAAGGTGCCTTGGGTCATGAGTCCTTAAATGGGGCCTTGTCAAGATGTCTTGGGTCATAAGTCCTTAAATGGGGCTGTGACAAGATGCCTTGGGCCATAAGTCCTTAAATGGGGCCATGACAACGTTCCTTGGGTCATAAGTACTTATATGGGTCCATGACAAGATGCCTTGGTTAATAAGTCCTTAAGCGAGGTCATGACAAGATGCCTTGGTTAATAAGTCCGTAAATGGGGCCATGACAAGATGCCTTGGGTCATAAGTACTTAAATGGGGCCATGACAAGATGCTTTGGGTCATAAGTCCTTAAATGGGGCCATGACAAGATGCGTTGGGTCTTAAGTCCTTAAATGGGGCCATGACAAGATGCCTTGGGTCACAAGTCCTTACATAGGGCCATGACAAGGTGCCTTGGGTCATAAGTACTAAAATGGGTCCATGACAAGATGCCTTGGTTAATAAGTCCTTAAATGAGGCCATGACAAGATGCCTTGGGTCATAAGTACTTTAATGGGGCCATGACAAGATGCCTTGGTTAATAAGTCCTTAAATGAGGCCATGA
This sequence comes from Hermodice carunculata, assembly GCA_964020975.1. Lineage (NCBI taxonomy): Eukaryota > Metazoa > Annelida > Polychaeta > Eunicida > Amphinomidae > Hermodice > Hermodice carunculata. The sequence goes on from CAXHWN010002550.1 coordinate 13,340, forward strand.
CAAGATGCGTTGGGTCATAAGTACTTAAATGGAGCCATGACAAGATGCCTTGGTTAATAAGTCATTAAATGAGGCCATGACAAGATGCCTTGGGTCATAAGAACTTAAATGGGGCCATGACAAGATGCCTTGGGTCATAAGTACTTAAGTGGCGCCATGACAAGATGCCTTGGTTAATAAGTCCTTAAATGGGGCCATGACAAGATGCGTTGGGTCATAAGTACTTAAATGGGGCCATGACAAGATGCCTTGGGTCATAAGTCCTTAAATGGGGCCATGACAAGGTGCCTTGGGTCATAAGTCCTTAAATTGGGCCATGACAAGGTGCCTCGGGTCATAAGTCCTAAAATGGGGCCATGACAAGATGCCTTGGGTCATAAGTACTTAAATGGGGCCCTGACCAGATGCCTTGGGTCAGCAAGTTTTCTGGCTGCAGGTTGGGTACAGTTAGTGAGCCCAGCATATCAGGGAAAGATGTTGGCTTTGTTGTAACAGGTCTCATGAATGGTACATATTGACAGGATCCACAGAACTTGAGAAATATATGCAAGATTGCCTTTGGTGAGCATTATTTATTTCCTGACAGGTGCCAATAACTGCTGTGGATGCGGTCAATGAAGGCCAAGTGGTTCTCGTGCAGAGTGTTACACCCAGAGAGATGCTGGTGGCCGCAGATATCCACGTCAACCTGGCAGCAGGGTCAAGCAGAGATGGCCACAGTGTGGCGTCTACAGGGTGTGTAAGTCCAAGAGAGCTGCTCCTACCAAAGCCTGCAGATATTTTTGCAGAGCCCTTAGCGGCAGGCTCAAGCAGTGTGTCATAAAGTGGCCTTAATGATTGTTTACAACAGCATAGGGACACTTCCGAGGACCTCCAAAATTATATCTGTTCAAATTGTGATGCTGCAAGTGTTTCCTGTATTTCAGCTCTGCTGTCCATATATCCATCCATCAATCTGTCCTGCCATCCTTCTGTCATACTGTCATTCCGCCAATTTATAAACTTTCCTTTGTGAGTGTGATACAGTCCTCCATTTTCAAGATAGCCACATCCAACTTTCAGGACTTGTCAAGTGTATGAAAATGTAGGTCAAGTTAAATGTTGGTAGTGCCCCTACAGTATTACATAATATCAGATAAGAAATCATACTTCATCCAGGGTAATATATGATTAGCTGTAATCAAGGATTACCCTGGATAAATAATATTTATATGGGTCAAAATGTGAAGATCTTGTGACCACTATAGCATCCTTAATGTGTGATAGATCTAATGAGATACCAGTCATGCCAACTATAATTTGATGGAAATATGAGTCAAAATGTATAGAAAGATATAGAATTTCATATCTCAAAAAAATACTAAAATTGAGCATGCAAAATCTATAGGATATATATAGATCATATCCAATTTATTGTTATGTCATATCTGTGACCTTAATATATTTTTGTGAGGTCACCAGTCCTATAAAGGTGAAAGAGGTGAATTTTTAAAGGTGGAGTGTCGCTTGGACATCAGTCACAAATACTCGATTTGAACAAACACACCATATTTGGTAAGCTGAATGAGGGGTGCACATTTTGCGTTAACAATTTTTATAGTCTTAGTGGCAGGTCAAGGTCAAATGACCACTTGAAATGTAGGGGTCACATTGTCAAAATCTTGTGAATGCTTTACACCCAGCAGGTTTTGAGATAAGATCATGTTACTTTTAGAACATCTACAGTGTATGAAAATACATGTCGACTTTAATGTTGGTGGCGCCACCTGCAGTATAATGTAATACAGGGGCCAAAATATCAAAATCTTGTGACCAGTGCAGCCTCATTTAGTGTTTATGGATTGGCAGCGTACAAGAGTGTACAAGAAGTCAAAATCTTGGTTGCTTATTATACTAGTGGCAGTACCTATACTTTGATGGAAATTATGAGTGAAAATGTCTTCAACATGAATGTTTGGTACTTGATACTAATGGTGCTATATGGTAAGGGGTACCCACACTGCTTTCTGGCAGAGGATTCCCAGGTTGCTTTATGGCAGGTGCTCCCAATGGTGCTTCATGTGTGGTGGCTGGTATGCATGGTGTTAAATGGTATATGGTGTATGGTGTGTGGGTGGGGTCTGGTGTTTTATGGTAGGTGGTCCTTTATGGTGTGTGGGTGGGGTCTTGTGTTATATGGTAGGTGGTCCTTTATGGTGTGTGGGTGGGATCTGGTGTTATATGGTAGATGGTCCTTTATTGTGTGTGTGTGGGATCTGGTGTTATATGGTAGGTGATCCTTTATGGTGTGTGGGTGGGGTCTGGTGCTATATGGTAGGTGGTCCTTTATGGTGTGTGGGTGGGGTCTGGTGTTATATGGTAGGTGGTCCTTTCTGGTGTGTGGGTGGGATCTGGTGTTATATGGTAGATGGTCCTTTATTGTGTGTGGGTGGGATCTGGTGTTATATGGTAGGTGATCCTTTATGGTGTGTGGGTGGGGTCTGGTGCTATATGGTAGGTGGTCCTTTATGGTGTGTGGGTGGGGTCTGGTGCTATATGGTAGGTGATCCTTTATGGTGTGTGGGTGGGGTCTGGTGCTATATGGTAGGTGGTCCTTTATGGTGTGTGGGTGGGATCTGGTGCTATATGGTAGGTGGTCCGTTATGGTGTGTGGGTGGGATCTGGTGTTATATGGTAGGTGATCCTTTATGGTGTGTGGGTGGGGTCTGGTGCTATATGGTAGGTGATCCTCTATGGTGTGTGGGTGGGATCTGGTGCTATATGGTAGGTGGTCCTTTATTGTGTGTGGGTGGGATCTGGTGTTATATGGTAGGTCATCCTGTATGCTCTGTGGGGTTGTTACGTGCTATATAGTAGGTGGCCCCTATGGTGATGACAATGGCATTATATGGTAGGTGGCCCCTATGGTGATGACAATGGCATTATATGGTAGGTGGCCCCTATGGTGATGACAATGGTATTATATGGTAGGTGGCCCCTATGGTGATGACAATGGTATTATATGGTAGGTGGCCCCTATGGTGATGTCAATGGCATTATATGGTAGGTGGCCCCTATGGTGATGACAATGGTATTATATGGTAGGTGGCCCCTATGGTGCTGTGGCAGGTGATGTCATCAGTACTAAAGTATGGCTGACAAATTTTTATTACCAGGGAAAAAAGTTCTCAAGCTTGATGTTATTTTTCTGAATGGCATTCAGTATCAGTACCCCTACACTCCTGGACACAAAAACAGAATATTTAAGCAAACAGATTTAATTGTTGGACCAACCTTCATTGTCATAGTCTAAGGTGACAACTTTTTGAATGTAAACAGTTGTTTGTAAGTTGTGTGCTTGTGGATGGCACTGTTTGGTGTTTTCATACTGCGTGAACAATGTTTTCAGTTGACAGCAGCATTTAATATTTATAAATCACATGTCTGTAAACCAGGGGGGGGGGGTCTGAAATTTCTTAACCCTGCAGATACTGAGGGCAACATTTGATTATATGTTACATCACCAGCCTATTAAAAGCGGTTGCTTTTGGTGTCAATAATAGCTGAGAGCAGTTTATAATTTGAAAGTTTTTTTACTGCAGAATGTGTTCGAAGCCAGAACACTGCCTCTGTGATAGCAGGGAATATTTAGAGATTGATATGCTCGTTTACTTGTATTGTATTTTATTTCTTTACTTCTTGAAGTTGTTCAGGTTTCATTTCTAGTTATTTGTATGGACGTCATTGTAAATGGTCTGTCCTTCCATGAAACAGTTGTTACGAAGAACCACATCATCACTTCATGATGCCTTCAAATATCACCATATATAATATACTGTAAATTTTACCGTGGTATTTTTGCTGATGGCAAAAAATCATGGAAGAAAAATTAAAAGAAATGGTAATTTAACATAAGGTTAGTAAGAGAATAATTGGTGATAATTCAGCCTAATCCTCTGGCGAGTGCCAGTTGCAGGTGCACTATACACTGATGTCACACACAATGGATGTTAGGTTTATCTTCTGCTGAATGTAGACCTCAATCGAAGTGAAAATAATTGTATGCATGGCCATGCAATTAATTTCTCACAGTCCAACTGCTGATACTGTGTATCATCAAGGCTTGAGTCACCGTGATTTACATGCACACATTTTGTGTGACTCAAAGTATTTCTTTGTTAAAGCACTGCACTGCACCGCCTCTGTGATAGCAGGGAATATTTAGAGATTGATATGCTCGTTTACTTGTATTGTATTTTATTTTTTACCTCAGCTGTTCATCAAGGCTTGATTCACCGTGATTTACATGCACACATTTTGTGTAACTCAAAGTATTTCTTTGTTAAAGCACTGCACTTGAGCTTATAATAGCCGGCTGACTTGACCTGAGCTGAAAGTACAGTCAGGTGTCAAGGTTATAGACCTATGTGGTCACTTTGGTCAACTTACATATCAGATCTTACATGCTGAAATTGTTGATTTAAGCAGTCAAAGTCTATCAGTTAATTGAGATCATCAGTAATGCTTTGTACAGTGATTTAAAAATAAATGTTACCTAGATAGAGAAAATGTATTTCTGTGTCATAATTTGACATGCTGAGTTTTGTGTAGACTGAAACAGTATATTGCATGAGGATTTGAAGAAATCTTTCTTCGTGTTGCACAAATTGGATGGGGTCAAAAGATATATTAGCATCTATTAATATATGTGGTGGAAAATCAAAACCCCTGTTTTCTAACCCTTGAGTGCAACTTAATTGTAGTGGGACTCCTGCCTGGATAGCAAAACCAAAAATATGTTATGTGGGGATGTAAAAGCTGATGGTTATGCATTCATACAAGATCTTCTGCAAAATTCCAAGATCAATGAGCCCAGCAGTTGTTTTATCTTGCTTTAGGGAATGAAACTTCTCAAAAACTGAAAATTGCAAGACTAAAGAATTTGTACTGATATTCAATACAAACAAATTGAATTTATTTTTTTATGGTATCTTTTAGGTCCATTTATTACGACCTTGGCCATATCAGCAGATTGGGTTTTATTGTTGTCATGTCTCTGTGTGCATGCCTCCATCCATCCCCCTTGTGGATGCAATAACTTCCACTAGTAAATTTTTTTGGTGCCGAAAGCAGCATTTGGGCGTCAGCCAGCAGTGGTCGGTGGCAGACCCATTGACCGCCGCTGTTTGTAGTCGAAATCCATTTAAGACATCTGGGGTTCAGCCGTAGACAGTGGCGGTCGGCTGCAGACAGCAGCAGTCGGCGAAAGAGAGCCTTTCGCCCCTGTTTGCCGCTGTCTGCCGCCCACCACCGCTATCTGCCACTGGCTGGCGCTCTGTACTAACAACTGCATTGTATAAAATGTAAAATATGAATCCAGGTGAATAAAAAGGAAAGGAAACTGCTCATTTATGGTACATAACACTTCAGTTTAGCTCTATTCACTTACATACATGTATGCCGGTCCGCCGCTCTCTGCCACTGTTCACCGCTGTCTGCCGCCCAAATGCTGCTTTCTCGCCAAAAAAATTTACTAGTGTTCTAAACAAATCAAACTTAGAAGCATCTCATCAGAAGCTTGGCTAAGTTTGGCATTCCGCAAGATTAACCTATTGTGAAGGTCATCAGTGGTCCTATTTTTATCCTTGCAGACACTAACCTATGAACAAATTGAGCTACAATCATCAAACGTCTAATGTATAAGCATCGCTGATCATCCGGCGCTTGGTTGAGTTTGACTTTTGCGGATCTTGATCCATTTTTTAAGCCACCAGGGGTCATTTTGTCCCTTGCAGATGTAAGCAATAATAATCAGTTACTATCATGAAACCTATATTGCATAAGCTTCTCACTGAGTTTGACATTCAGCAACCTTCATCATTTTCAAGGTCACAAGGAGTCCTGATACTTTTACACTGGCTGAAAGGGTGTTAAGGTCATTCTGACCATTATGGTATTACAGCTTCTATCTAAACCGGTGAAATTGAAGCAATTTGAGGAGAATCCAGGATAGTCTGCAATCAGCAGGGATATAAAGGTGCACAGAGTGAACCCCGCTGAGAGTGGCCCCAGTGCCAGCAAAAAATGGTCTTGTACCACAGGCGATCTTAAAATAAAGGCGTATTTTACAGAATAATACAGTAAAGGGTCTTCAGAAAGTGATCTTAGAAAGAGATGGTCTTATTTTGGAGGTGGTCTTTAGAGCAGGTAACACTGTATTCCGATTGTAGTGTGGAGCTTAAAAATGACTGTATCAAAATAGAAAACTTACTGGAAAATGTACATATGCACAACTGAAATGCTTCCTATGAATTTTGCGCCTGTTGCAGAAGTAAGTGGTTCATTAAATATTGCCTAGTAGTCTTGTGCGAATTTGGTGTGTCTGAGTCCTGCCAACTACTGACAACTGTGCTAGTGCAATATTAATTATAAATGATACTTAACAACAAAACATTAGAAATACTTCAAATATTTTAATGTCTTTGGCCATGAGAGAAAAACGTGTTGAATAGGTTTCCTAAATCACACACTATATTTACACTTTGAAATTTATGATTACTCATTGAAATGATGAGCTTTAAACAATTACTGAAAGCTGAAAGCTGAAAGCTGAAGCACAGAGCCAACAAAAACCGCTTTCAAATACAGTAAAAACCAAAACTAATATACTCCCCCCCCCAAAAAAAAAGCTCAAAAATCCAACACAATATGCATAACATGCATATTAACTTATCAAATAACATGCGTATTAACTTATCAAATAAAATACCTGGATTTAATGAACATATCCAATGTCAAATAATCACACACATACTATTCTTAATTCCAAAAGTCATAGTATATTCGCTGAGCCTGAATCCCACCATTAATTTGGAATCTGAATCTAAATATTGCAGATATGCATCAGATGCCCAATTCCCTTGCATCTGAATTAATTTCCCGTGGAACTTGTGCCAAAAAAGCAGTTGTAGCACCACCTCTTTTGAATCTATATGCAGCAAATAAAGTACTGCATAAACCCAATTTAGAAACATGTTGAACCAAAACATGTACAAATGAATACTACGTGATACATTTAAGTTTAGGATCAACACAAGAGGTGAAAGCTGGAGAATCGGCCTTCAATTTACAAATTTGCCTTAAAGCTTGAATTTACTGCACACGGAAGTGAACCTGTTCATTCACAAAATAATTGATATGCTCGTCATTGTACATACACATTCTTCATAGTACCATAGTTCAGCAAAGGCATTCTGTCAAGAAAAAAAATCCCTCTGCAAATGCATTTTTTTTTTCATTTTATTTCAACAATATCTCGTACATATCTCAAACATATGGAAAAAATACCATGTATTGTTTATACTAAAATATTGTTTGGGGAGACCTCCCATAAGGCCGTTAAGCCGCTGTCTGGGTGGCCACCAAATTCTCAAGGGCAGTTCCATGGAGATAAAGATTTATTTTTCAGTCTAGTTTGAAAGTAAAACTAAGTTCAATTTTAATTGCGAAATTTCGTGACAGAGTCATAAAAAGCTGAATTTGTTTTTGAATGAACATTTCAAAATAAAATGTAATAAAGTGGTATCAGGATATGCTGGATTTGAACACCTTCAAAATATGAAATCAGAGTATATCTAAAATTACCATGTGTTTAAAAATGTTAAACGGTCCAGCAGTACTAGAATGTCACATTCCATGCTCATTCCTGATTCAGCTAAAAAAAAAATTCCATTTGCCTTTTATCTGTATCCCAATGGGACACCAAATCAGCCAACCAGTTCTAGGAAGAACTCTGGTGTCTACTCCTCAACTCAAACTGCTGCCAAAAAGGCAATCTCCCTAGAACATGAAGCCATGAAAGGATTCCTGGTCATATTGCAATTGATAACTTGCACAAACACTTCATTTCCAAACAAAATCACCACTCTCTTACCGGTCGACCTGTTGCCCTACAATTTCAAGGCAACAATTACAGTCAATAATTCTGAAGCATTTATGTGAAGGTTTAAAGCCAGAATCCGTGATGAAAACTACAATGAAAAAATGAGGTAGACATGTACACACTGTAGGGACACAAACAAACATCCAGAGCACAAACCTCTTCTGGCATGAACCAACCCTCCTGAGCAGTGATCGATATTCCATTGTACTTAGCGATGAACTTTTGCCACCAAGCGACATCTTTAAAAAATTACAATGGAAGAGAAGCCTATCAATCTAATGGAGAATCGAACAGTGAACAGATATGATAACATTCATGAAATAAATATTCTCCTAGGGCGTACACATCTGGTGGCAAACTGCAATTTACCAATGATAGATTATATTTCTCTCTTAGAAGCTCCCGCCGTACAGGACCAGCTATGCAAAAGATTTAACATCCTGTAACTTACTTTTAGGAATAGACATGGTCATACTCTCTGAATCTAATAACCATCTCTAGAAAAAACATACAAATACTGAACTAGATATTCCAATGATGAAACAGTCTGTAGGTAAATCCCAATCCCTGGTGAGAGATTATCCACAGGTTCTGTCCCACAGTTTTAAGTCCTACGGCAGGTGCCAAGTAGTCTGGGAAAATTTGACAGAGGTAGAGTTTGGTTACAATGTGGTACTGAAAGGTGTGGTGCTGATCCAATCCCACAGAGGTGCAGTTTGGTTCCATTGTGGTACAATTAACACCAAATATACCAGTCCACACTACACAGGTACAATGTAAATGAGTATCTGACACTACACAGGTACAATGTAAATGAGTATCTGACACTACACAGGTACTATGTAAATGAGTATCTCCTTGGCAATAACAACGACTCACAGTCCCACAGGCTTTAAGTCAACAGTTCCTGTGAGATCTCAGAACTTTGCTCTCTCTCTCTCTCAGTTATGAAGGGAACTACTTTATATATATATAGCTTAGAAATCTCACCAGTATTCCAGAGTTTTCCAATTAGTCGCACATCCCAATTCACTGAGTGAGACGTGTGGACCACATATGAATGTAGGTCACCATTCTAGCTCATTCTAATTGTTTACAAAAATCATGAGAGTCGCCCCAACAAAGCAGGCCAACTCAGTGACTCTGCACACACTGAATAAGTACAGTGACATCTCCAAATCAAAACAAACAATCATTTTCACACCCATAACACCATGTCAACAAAAAGCTGACCTTTCCACGAAAAACCAAGTTAATGTTACCTGGATCAATAGGTATTTGTCAAAAGGCCCTAGACAAATCTCTTTTGTACAACAAACAACCTTTCCCTAACTCCACCACGTGATCTGTCAACAAGCCAATGGAAGGAAACTGTAACTTGGAAGGAAAACCTAAGAATCCTTCAGAATGCCGTGATTGACTGAACCCTCCGAAAGCTGAAGACAATTCAAGAATCACCCGATCGTCAGAAGAATCCTTCTTGGAAGCTGTGTTTATTGCAGAAATACATATTGGACGACAAACGACACCAGACTGCATTGAACTAATAGCTGCTCCTAACCTCACCTCTTTGCAAAAGAAAGAATCAATATGTGCTGAGTAAGCTGAAGCTTGACAATGATGATGGAGCTTGATAATTAGCTCGGTAAATTATCTCAGACATAACCAACAGGAAATCCAAGAGCCAACAAATCGCAAAGTCTGGGTGTGAATAGTTGTGAAAACCCAGTGCACTCCTCCACACACCTACGTTCAAAGAAAAAAAAAACCTGGCATGTGACACCCTAAAAAATTGGTATTGCTGTTTTGTGGACCTGACCATGAGCATCTACAATATTCTGTCACTTGAAGTAAGTACATGCAACAGTTAGCCCACAAATAACTGCTCTCCAAGTCTCTCCTTCAAAGAAGAATGTGTCTCAGTCAAAAAGGTTTTTCATGGAAAAATTGAGAATGGGAATAAAAAATACAGAACAATCTTAATTTAGCTTCATGCACATTATTTCCATTCGATTTTTGAACTGAGAAGCTACATATGCATTAAGTCATATTTTGCTACCTGTCTTCAGGCAAATCAAAACCATGGTCACTGGCATCAGAAAAAATATTGTCTGACATACTGTATTCAACCAAGGATAAATTTGTCAATACATTTTCATTGAAAAACTACTCATCATTAGATGTATAATAAGTGTGACTATATTCGTTATCATACAAGTCTGTGCTTCCAGTCATTGATTAAGAACTATGGAAATCACCCAGCAATATTATTTGTATGAGAAGAAACCCCAAATGAAAAATAAAAGTGAATCATTCCTGAATAATTCACCAATAATTCTGCAATAATTCACTGATCAGTATATCCTTAAAGTAAATTATTAGTGGTTTCTTAAACAGTGAACCTTCAAATCACTTTGCTGCTACTGACTTGAAACAAATTGGCAATTATTCACTTTCTGGAAGTGTATTATTGCTGACAGTTAATCTTGTAAAATAGGAGAACTGAATTATTAGTGCATTGTAAAACTGAAAACCTGCAAAGTAGGGCAAAGTAAATTATTGGTAATTTGGTAGACTTTAAATATGTTTATAGTGAATTATTAGTGAATTGGTTGATGCTATTTGATACATCTGTCCCAGAATGCCTATTTTGGAGGCACCACCAGCCATATTGAGATAACTGACATGTTTGGTCTTCACTCTTGCTCTACCTGCACAGCTTGCCAATATTATGGGATTGTAAAGGATCTGTACCATTATAAAGTAGGCAGGAACTTACACAGATCATGCTGATGGAGAAGGTATGCAGTTACTCACCTATTTTATTCACAATTACGGTAGGAGTTTCACTTGCATATTCGTGTAATGATTATTTTACCATTTACACTTTATAAGTTTGATGGACCTTTCTCATCCAGATTTACAAGTATTTACACTGATGGATGTAGATTTATGAAATGATATTAAACCTGGCTGGTCAAATCACCTATTCAATGAACAGCAAGGCAGCTAGTACTTTGTGTGTACTTTATACATGTTATATGTATGTGACATTTATGAAATTATGCAGCAGGCGGTTGGCCAAGGTTTAAAATTTGGGTGTCTGAAATGCTGAATTCAAATTGTCAACTTTATTTGTGTGCCAACACAGACATATTTTCTTTCTTTCTTTCTTTCTTTCTTTCTTTCTTTCTTTCTTTCTTTCTTTCTTTCTTTCTTTCTTTCTTTCTTTCTTTCTTTCTTTCTTTCTTTCTTTTCCGACATTTTATTGAAAACTATCATAAATATGCATAGAAACTCCAAACTTGGCATGATTATACTTCCATACATGAAGTCTTGAGTTTTTGTAAAGAGGTTCAAGGGTTTTGAAAATTATGCAAACTAGGGCCATTTGAATATTTAAATCTTGAATATCTCCAAAACTATTATAGGTGCAGGTAACAAATCCAACTTCAATTCATAGGCCTGTAACACTGCATATTTTGGTGGGTTTTTTTACATGTGACATGTAAAGGCCAAACGTCAAGGTCTCTTGGGCCTTTGAAATTTTCAATTAGCCACATCTTGGTTAATTATTTTCCAATTTCAGTCTTGTTGGGCTGCAATTGTAGGTATTGCAACACTGCAAATTTCTGTAATCTACATGTAACCTCTAGAGGTCAAACGTCAAGGTCATTTGGACTTTCAAAATTTTCATCTAGGCATATTTACAACTTTTGAAGCACACAGACAGATATTCTTTCTTTCTTTACCAGAAATGTGTCCTTTTCATTTGAAAACCATTATACAACGAAACTCCAACTTGTTTTTCTTTCATTCATTCTTTTTCTGTCCAATGAAATATGTTTAAACCGAACTTGGCATGATTATACTTCCACACATGAAAAGTCTTGAGTTTTTGTAAAGAGTTTCAACGGTTTTGAAACTTGTGCTAATTAGGGCCATTTGAAATTTTACATCTTGAAAATCTCCAAAACCATTACAGGTACAGGTAACCAGTCCAACTTAAATTCATAGGTTTGTAACAGTGCACACTTTTGTAATTTACATGTGACCTCTAAGGGTCAAAATTCAAGATCATTTTGGCATTTGAAATTTTCTTCGAGCCATAGCTGGGTCAATTTTTATCCAATTGTGATCATGTTGGACGCAAAGTGGAGATATTGTAACACTGCACATCTTTCTAATTTATATGTGACCTCCAAAGGTCAATGGTCAAGGTCATTTGGACTTTGAAATTTTCATCTAGCCATAAGTTTAATGGAATGTAAAGTACTAAAGGACAAAAGTTGTAGCATTTAATATTTACAACTCTTGACAGCACACAGATGGATTTGCATTAAAGCATTTCTAGTTTCACAATATAAGGGTCCACTTCTTTTCATTGTAAAAATCATAGTTATAGGATGTCAAAATTTGACACTGGGTGTCCAAAAAGACACATTCACACCCTTATGGCTAAACACTCGTCAAAGAATCTGTGAGCTGAAAATTTCAATAGTTGTAATAATTGTTATAATTTGATAGTGGGTCATGATTGCCAAGGTTGGCCATGCCACCATTTGATATAACTTTCTTGGTGCGGTGATGATAAAAATGCCCATTGTTAATTAATATCAGTGTATGAGCATGCTTTTACAAGCTGTGCTCATTTTACATTTTTATGTGAGGGCCCTGCATATTTATATGGCGAAAATCCAGCCTGTTGTTTACATGTTACGTAACCTATACACCACAGTACACTGAATTTATGCGAAATGATACAATTTAAGTCTGCAATATGTGAGAAGATCGAATAAAATGTTCATTCGGCATGTTTTATTTTAGTTGTGTCGTGTCTTATTTTGATTAAAAGCGTTATTTTACTGTTGAGGGATCATATCAAGAGTCGTGAAAGTTTTGTAAAGGACCGCGAAAGAAATGGTATAGTTGCCCTAGTTTGTGTTGATGGTTTACATAAATTTTTGTGCCTTGTGGGGAGGTTTATAGTCAACCAGACGGCGCAAGAATTTACTGCCAATGTTCTTAATAACTATTCCTAATAAAAAAAAAACGGGACAAAATATTCAAGTTATATAAAGTTTGACGTGCATCGAGAGGAGAAATTTTGGAAGAAACAGAGCTGTAGTCCTGTGACAGCGGTCGCCACGATGCTATCACATGTCAACAAGAGGATCATGATGATCCTGTGCTCAGCTGACATGCATCTGCTTATGTTTTAAAATATACCCAAAAATTTATGCAAAATCAATGACTGTGACCATTTGAATAAAATAGGTAGAGACCTATCAAAGGTCCATTTCTACAAAATGTGACATAGATATGGCGAAAATTATCTAAGTTGTTTCCATTGCAAGCAATCTCTATGTTCAGGTTTCGTAATTTTTTTTAATTTTTATTTTGTACTTTTTCAAAAAATGAATGAAAAAATGAACCGAGTCAACCTTTTGAAGAACTTTGTTTAACCCTTCTACAAGGAACATATCCACCAAGTTTCAGCTTCATTCGAGTGACGGTTCTGGAAAAGGAGTCGAAAATAACAAAAACACACAAAGAAATTACAAAAAAAAAAATGAAAAAAATTGCAGCACCACCTGGTGAACAAATTCTGAACTAAGAGTTCCCAGGAGTGCCCCTGTGAGATATCAAAGCAACTGGGTGAGCGGTTTCTGAGAAGATATTTTAAGATTTGCCCTCCAAAAAAAAAAAAATAAAAAATCATAAAAAATCGAAAAATCACTGGAGTATGACCATTTGAACAAACTTGGTAGAAACTTACCAAGGGTACATCCCCACCAAGTTTGAGGTAAATCTGGCTTACGGTTTTTCAGAAAAAGTCGAAAATTGTGGAGGAGGATGGATGGACAGACGACGGACCCTCAAAAAAGCTCAGCTAACTGACTAGTCAGCTGAGCTAAAAATGTGAATTAACATTAAAATGTCCATTGACTTGCATAGTAATCAATAGGAAAGCTGCATTGAACGACAAGTACCTGAATTGAAAAAAATCGTTAAAAATCAGAAATCCACAGCAGTGCCACGTAGTGAACAACTCTGTTTGACCCTCCTACAAGGAACATATCCAACATGTTTCAGCTTAATCTGAGTGATTGTTCAGGAGAAGAAGTCGAAAATAGCAAAAAAAAAAATAAAAACCACAAAAATCATAACAAAATAGAAAAAATCGTAGCGCCACCTGGTGAACAAACTAAGAACTGAGAGTCCTTGGCAGTGTCCCTGTGGGATATCAAAGCAATTGGGTGGGCGGTTTCAGAGAAGATTTTTTAAGGTTTGCCCCCCAAAAGAACAAAAAAATTCATAAAAAATCTAAAAATCACTGGAGCGTGACCATTTGAACAAAGTTGGTAGAAACCCACCCAGGATACATTCCCACCAAGTTTGAAGTCAACCTGGCCGACGGTTTTGGAGAAGAAGTCAAAAATGTGAATCAGCATTAGAATGTCCATTGACTTGCATAGTGATCAGTAGGAAAGCTGCATTGACCACCAAGTACCAGAATTGAATAAATCATTAAAAATCAGGAATCCACAGCAGTGCCACTTAGTGAACAACTTTGTTTGATCCTTCTGCAAGGAACATATCCACCAAGTTTCAACTAAATCTGAGTGACGGTTCTGGCGAAGAAGTCGAAAATAGCAAAAACGCACAAAAATTAAAAAAAAAAACAGAGAAAAAAAATCGCAGCGCCATCTAGAACTAGGTGTCACCGGCAGGGTCGCTGTGGGATATCAAAGCAATTGGGTGAACAGTTTTGGAGAAGTTTTCCTTAAAGATTTGCCCCCAAAAAGAACCAAAAAAAATCATAAAATAATCGAAAAATCAATAGAGCGTGACCATTTGAACAAACTTGGTACAGATGCACCCAGTGCACATCCCCACCAAGTTTGAAGTAAATCTGGCCAAAATAATTCAATTAATAACCATTAGAAGAAATTTCCATGTTAATCTTTCATATTAAAACTTTTGTAAAGATTTTTGAAAAAAATTCATTAAAAATCCAAAAATCACTGGTGCATGACAATTTGAACAAACCTCGTAGAAACCTACCCAAGGTAAATTGCCACCCAGTTTGTAGTTAATCTGGAGGACGGTTTTGGAGGAGAAGTCGAAAATGTGAATAAGCATTAGAATGTCCATTGACTTGCATAGTAATCAATAGGAAAGCTGCATTGACCTATAAGTACTCGAACTGAAAAAAAAAATGTTAAAAATCAGGTATCCGCAGCAATCCCACATAGTGAACAACTTTGTTTGACCCTTCTACAAGGAACATATCCACCATGTTTCAGCTTAATCTGAGTGACGGTTCTGGAGAAGAAGTCGAAAATAGCTAAAACGCACAAAAATTCGTAAAAAATTTGAAAAAAATTCCAGCGCCACCTGGTTTACAAAGTAAGAATTTCGAGTCCCGGGGAGTATTCCTTTGTGATATCAAACCAATTGGGTGAGCGGTTTCGAAGAAGAAAATTTTGTAAAATTTACCCAAAAAAGAACAAAAAAAATTAATTAAAAATCCAAAAAACCACTGGACCGTGAGCATTTGAACAAACTTGGTAGAGACCTACCCAAGGCACATCCCAACCAAGTTAGAAGTGGATCTGGCAAACGGTTTTTGAAAAGAAGTTGAAAATGTGAATTGTGGTCAGACGGACGACGGACCATAACAAAAACTGAGCCGACTGACAAGTCAGTTGAGCTAGCAAAGGAAAAACTGGACTCGCACGTGTCGATCAGTGTTTACATTTAGACGCATCACTGGGGGCACGAAAGAAAATGGTGGTGAGGCACTGAGGGAAACTGCGCTTCCACCGTCTGTGCGGTGAACGGAAGAAAGTGCACAAATCGGAGTACACTAGTCCCTTTTTCAAGCGACCACCCCTAGCGCAGATAAAAAAGCGGTTGTATAATGCAGGTGGTCTCTTATTGGAGGAACGCCACATTCACGACCTCAACACCTCAAATCCTGGGCGGCCTTTTCCATATAGTGGTAGCGCAGTACGCAAATTTCTGCCATCACCGGTTCATCATGATCGATTACATAATATTATGCTTTAAAAAGAAATCACCATTTATCAAATTTTACAATTACAACCCTTAAAATCGTTATTTCAATAAAGAACTCCTGTCTGGGTGCTGAACGATGTGTTTCGCAACTTGGAAATATTTGCTGGTCATGAGTATCGTCTTTTTCCCCTCGAGTCAATGGGCCTGATGCATCACCCGGTACGGTGCTTTCGCTTGCGAAGTTTTGAGCTTAAAGTGTCGTAAAAATGTTTTGATGACATAACTCATTGTCTTAACTTTATTCTACACGTTCGATGGAGCCTAACTCACCTTAATTCAAAGGTTATGGATCAAAATAAGACTTCGCATTTTCCCACTACGTGTGTTTTGCGGGCCATGTTCACATCGATCTGAACCTTGGGACAAGAGATCGACCCACTTCGTCAGTGTCGGCAAGCACGTGTTTGATTTCTTTATTCGCCAATTAATTCAATACAAATCACAATATATACAATATATGACACAAATATTGGCAGGAGGGAAAGAAGCATATACATACTTATAGAACCTCCTTTATGATAAGAATTAATACATTTACATTACGGAACACTGGTACAATATCAGAATACATATATATATTTCACATTTGTTAGCTATATAAGACTGTACATAGATTAACTTCCTAATAGTAAAACAAACAAACACATAAAGAAGAAGAGACACAAGAGGATATGGTATGGATCGAGCGATCATAGTGACAGTAAATGCAATCTTAGATGATTTTGAACATATGATAATTGTAGTTTTTAATGAGTGGTGGAATGTCATTCCAAATTTTCACACCATGCTATTTTATAGAAAATTGTTTAATTTTTGTTCGGCATCTTATTACATGTAAATTCTGACGTTGTCTTGTATAACAATTATGGATAGAACTGTTCTGTACAAACATATGTAAGCAGGCGTCTGGAGATTTTCCCTTAGTGTGTTGATACATAAAAATCCCTGTTTGAAAAATATTAATCTGTTGTAGAGTCAAAATTTCCAGGTCATTGAATAATGCTTTCATTGAAGTTCTGTAATGCGGGAAAGATATGATACGAATAATTCGTCTCTGTAATACATTCAGCTTTTCAAGGGTGCTGTTATAAGTACTTCCCCAAACAATGTTACAATAAGACAGATACGGCTACGCAAAAGTGTAATACAAATTAAGAAGAACCTTTTTTAATAAGAAGCGTCGAACTTTTACAATGATGCCAATGGACTTTGCTAATTTACTACTTGTATAAACTACATGCTGTTTCCAATCTAACATGGAATCTATAATCACACCTAGAAATTTTACATGAGAAATAAGATTTATCTGTTTACCATCAATTGAGAGATTGAGAGAATCAGCGGCATTGATTTTCCTTTTGGTATGAAATAACATATAATTGGTTTTTGAAATATTCAAAGTTAACGTGTTTGATTTGAACCACTTGGCTACATGAGACAGTTCACAATTCATATCGTTGAATAAATTATGTAAATTTCTCAAAAATGAACTTGTTTCAACAGCAAATAGAATTGAAAAAAGTTTAGTGGATACATGGGCTAAATCGTTGATGTATAGGAGAAATAAAAGTGGGCCCAACACTGATCCTTGGGGAACACCACAAGTAATACTTTTCTCACCTGATTTTACAGCATCATATTTAACAGATTGTGATTTGCCGGTTATGTAACTTCGGAGCCACTCAAGAGCAATGCCTCTAATTACATAATGATTGAGTTTTTTTAATAATATTTTATGATTTACGGTGTCAAACGCTTTTGTTAAGTCCATGAAAACACCAAGTATATAGTCACCTTCATCCAAAGCACTGGGTATATAATCTGTTGGAGTCAACAAAGCAGCAGCTGTAGAATGATTTTCTCTGAATCCAAATTGGTATTTATAGAGGATATTATGTTTGTTTAAAAACGCGATTACACGTGCATACATAACTTTTTCAAAAATTTTAGAAAACGTTGTTAATACACACTATTGGTCTATAATTACTAAAGACTGACATGTCACCGGATTTATAAATGGGTGTAACACTAGCTATTTTCATTTCATTTGGTACTTCACCATTCAAAAAAGACAAGTTACACACGAACGTAAGAGGGCTCGCAATAACATGTGCCACCCTTTTAACAACCTTAGAACTTATTTCATCCCATCCTGGACACGAGTACTTTAGATTCTCTATGATCTTTACTATTTCGTCAGTTAAGGCTGGAGTTAAGTAAATGGAGCTATCATAATTTCCCTTAAGAAATGACAATACGTCTGTATTGTTATATGTAGATTCAATATTTTTAGACAGAGATGGACCAACATTTACAAAATAATCATTGAATTGATCAGCAATAAGCTGGGGGTTAGAAACTAGGTTCTCCCCAATCTTAAAATGTTTTGATGTAGTAACCTTCTTCTTCTTGTCTATAATCATTCTAAGTACTCTCCAAGTTCTTTTCAAATTATTTCTAGAAGCATCAAGTAACTCACTATAATATGTTTTTACTGCAGTTCTTATCAGGTGTGTAAGCTTATTTTTATACGTTACATACTGCCACTCATGCAGAGGTGTTGGACTGCTTAGGGATTTTTCATATAATTTATGTTTTGTTCTTATGGAATTCATCAGGCCCTCAGTTATCCAAGGTTTATGTCTGTTGAATTTCTTTCGTATATTAACAATAGGAAAACAGTTATCATATACCTGTTTAAAGTCTTTATAAAATTGTGTATACGCTTGTTGAGGATTAGATAGACTATAAACATTATCCCATGCAAAAGTGGCAAGTTTTTCAGTAAATTCATTGATAGCGGAATCTTTTATTATACGTTTCTGTAATATCTGGATTTCATTCCGACAATTTCTACTCTGGCCACATAAGTGGAATACAGGGAAATGGTCTGACAAATCTCTAAAAAGAATGCCACTAGAGGAAGAAACATTATCATGATTGTTTGATACTATGTGATGTATCAGTGTAGCCGACTTTGACGTGACTCTAGTTGGTCTATTGATTAAAGGAATAAAGGAGTGTGAGTATAACACATCTAGATATTTTGATGTCGGTAAATGTGACTCATAGTTTAATAAGTTAAGATTGTTTTGTCGGGGTTTTGATGCAGCGAAAGTTATCATCGTTCATTTTATAGAATATACTATGATAAAACATCGTTCAATTAGAAATGAGAACACTAAATAATCATTCTGTGGCTTTGCGCTTGTGTGCGACGGTTAGGTTAGGTTTCGCATACAAAAAAGTGATCACGTGGGTTGTTGATCTCCGGGAAAACGACAAAGATTGTTCCGGACATTTCCGGAGAGCGTCAGCAACCTTGTCGTGTATTTGGCTTTGAAGCATTTCAAGATGGATGACGTGAACGATCACGAGTGCGAGCAAAGAGGTATAACACCTCCATAGTGCGAGCGATCAAGTTCCCATCACAAGTAAATTTCTGCCGAACATGGTCACGCTCCAGTAATTTTTTTTTTTGACAAATCTTCCAAAATCATCCCCACAACTGCTCACCCAATTGCTTTGATATAACATAAGAATACTCCTAGGGACTCCTAGTTCTTAAATTGTTCACCAGGTGGCGTTGCAAATTTGTTTCCATTTTTTTATGAATTTTTGTGTGTTTTGTTACTTGTGACTTCTTCTCCAGAACCATCTCGCAGATTAAGTTGAAACTTTGTTGATATGTTTCTTGTCAAAAGGGTCAAGCAAAGATTTTCACAGCACTGCTGTGGATTCCTAATTTTTAACGATTGTTTTTTTTCAATTCGGGTCCTTATCGGTAAATGGACCTTTACTATTGCTTACTATGAAAGGCAATCGGCGTTCTAATGATAATTCACATTTTGGACTTCTCTGAAGAAACTGTCCGTCAGATTTGCTTCAAACTTGATGGCAATGTACCCTGGGTGGGTCTCTAATAAGTTTGTTCAAATGGTTATGTTCCAGTGACGTTTGGATTTTTTATGATATAAAGAAACACATATTTCAAAAAGTTGTAATAGGAAAGTTTAACATGGAAATTTCTTGTAATGCTCATAACTTTAAAAAAAATGGCCAGATTTGTGCCAAACTTGGTGGGGATGTACCTTACATAAGTGTCTACCTATTTGGTGCAAATGGTCAAGCTCCAGTGATGTTTGGACCTTGACCTCATTCGCAAGGTCACAGGACAACTAACACAAAAATTTACTGTTCACTTGTTAACTTGAGATTTGTTTTGAGTTAGGACTTTGATGCTGCACATGTTAATGCTTCTATATGAAAGTCATGCTTAGACAGTACATGAGTGACCTTGACCTCGTTTGTGGGGTCACAGTGCAACATACATGGATTTTACTCTTCACTATAACTTGAGAACTACTTGGCCTGGAAATTTGATGGTGCACATGTAATTTTTCTTCAAGAAAGGTCAGACTTTTCACTTAGTATATGGGTGACCATGATCCTATCCCAGGTTCACACAGCTGCAACTGTGATGAATGTCTGGGTCAGCTGAGCATGGGCTGTTCACGTACCCCTGCTGTTCATGATTTTTATTTCTTTTTGGGGGCAAATCTTGAAAACTCGTCTTTTCTGAAACTGCTCACCCAATTGTTTTGATATCACACAGGAACATTCTAATGGACTCCTGGTTCTGAATTTGTTCACCAGGTGGTATTATACCTTTTTTGTAATTTATTATAATTTTTTTATGTGTTTGTTGGTGTGCTATTGCCATTTTTTTTTCAGAACTGTTTCTCAAATTAAGCTGACACTTGGTGGATATGTCCCTTGTGGAAGGGCTAAACAAAATTGTTCACTAGGAGGCAATGCTGCTGAATCCTGATTTTTCAGTTTGGGTACTTGTCGGTAAATGCACCTTTCCTATTGTCTGCTCAAGTCAATGGGCATTTTAATGCTAATTCACAGTTTTTATTTCATCTGCGAAACTGTCCTTCAGGTTGACTTCAAACTTGATGGCAATGTACCTTGGGTGGGTCTCTAGCAGATTTGTTCATAAGGTCATGGCCCATTGATTTTTGGATTATTTATGATTTTGTTGGTTCTTTTAGGGGGCAAAACTTCTCCTCTGAAACTGCTCACTGCATTGCTTTGATATCACACAGGAACAACCTTAGGGAGTCCTGGTTCTGAATTTGTTCACCAACTAGCGCTGCGATTTTTTTCTAAATTGTTGTGGGGGTTTTTGTGTGTTATTGCTATTTTCGACCTACTCTACAGAACTGTCGCTCAGATTAAGCTGAAACTTGGTGGATTGGTTCTTTCTTGAAGGATCAAACAGAACAGTTCGCTATATGGCAATGCTGTGGATTACTGATTTTTGAGATATATATATATATATATATATATATATATTTTTTTTTTTTTTTTTTTAATTTGGGTACTTGCCAGTAAATGCACCTTTCCTATTGATTACTGTCTACGTCAATGGGCATTCTAATGCTTATTCACATTTTGACCCCTTTATGCAAAACTGTCATTCAGATTGACTTTAAACTTGGTGGCAATGTACCTTGGTTGGGGTCTCTGGCAGATTTGCCTAAATGGACACGCTCCATCGATATTTGGATTTCTTTGTTCTTTTTTTTGGGGGGGGGGGCAATTCTTGAAAAATGGCAAGGGTATATGTACATGTCAGCTGACCACAGGACTGTCACAGTCCTCTTGTTTTATAAACTAGTTAAAGCAGGAGTAAAGAACTGGCTGTTATTTTCATAAAGTACATGCAACAAAATGTGTTTGTTACACCTTAACAGTCTTTCCTTCAATTATTTCAACTTGGTCAACAGCCCTTCAGGCCTACATCTGCTTGCCCCTGCATTTAGGCCGCCAGGCCTTGTTGTTCAATTATTTCACTTACATTTACCGCATTTACTAATTCTGGAAGTATGTGCATTTTCATAATGATACATTAGCAGATTGATAAGTGTGTGTATGCATTTTTATACAGTGGTTCCTGTCTTGAGAGACATTTTGGTCAACCC
The DNA here is from genome assembly GCA_964020975.1 of Hermodice carunculata. NCBI lineage: Eukaryota > Metazoa > Annelida > Polychaeta > Eunicida > Amphinomidae > Hermodice > Hermodice carunculata. The sequence goes on from CAXHWN010002550.1 coordinate 35,336, forward strand.
TAAGGATGGTCTTCCAAGACAGGTTTCACTGTATGTGAAGTGATCCCTGTCCCCCGAGACCACTTCTTCAGCTGGAGCAAAGTGGTCTTAAATGACAGGTGGTCTGTAATGGCAGGTAGATTAATACAGGAAATTTTGAACTTTTAAATTTGCAGTATGGTTTCATAACATGGTTGTCTGTTACAACAGGGGTCTCAGATTGCAGGCACCACTGATGTATATACATGCACATGCGTGGATCAGAGGAAGTTATTTGATAAATGCGTAACAATACATGTGTTATTGGGCATTTGTTTCTGTACAAATACAAAGTACTGAAAAGCTAAGTATTAGTGACTTTTTTAGACTGCATGCATCTGCGAAAGTGATTTGTTAAGTTTAAAATAATACATGTATTATGGGGCATTTGTTTCTGCACAAGTTACACGCTTGCCTAATTGTGCTTGATATCAGGTTAAGAAATATTATATTTTCATTGCATTCTCTTGACTTAAATACAGATGACTTTCATTCTATTCTGACTTGCCCTATAATTTAGCTGTTAGTATCCAAAGATTATTAGAAAGTTTGGCTACAATAATTTACAGTTTTTAGACTTGTCTGTTTTGCGACTTAACTTTATCTTTGGCATCATTCTGTTTTAATGTTCACCTTTCAGACATTTTAGGCTAGCTTGTTTTCTGTTAGGTCAAACCCCCCAGGGGCTATAGGTAGCAAGCAGCTACTGACGACAGTTACAAGCTTGCCTAATTGTACTCAAAATCCTGTTAAGAAAAATTGTTTTGATAACATGTTTTTTGACATAAATGCTAATGACTTTCATTCTTTTCTGATATGCCTAAATGAATATTTACTAAAAATGGACAGTATTTTCTCAAATGTCACAAACCTGACACATTAAGTTGATACATTGACTCAGAGTTGGCAGTGAAATAGAGCTTAATTGTTGGAGGGGTAGGTGTCATCACAGAGTTTGTTTTACATTTCTGGTGCAGGATGTCCATTGTTGCAGTCCTTGTTGGGATTTCCCTTGGTTTGTACAGGTGGTCTAGTTGCAACTGTTTATTTTACTATCACTGGGACTGAATATAAGGCCCCAGCTTGTTTCCACTTCAGTTATACACTGGCGGGTGGTTTAACTAGGATAAGCTGTCCAGCCAGAAAGGGTACATATTGGTTCAGGGGTAAGTCAAATTGTTCTTATCTGAACCCGTCTTATACAAATTTAGTAATTATGGTTTGTTTGACAGGTGTGCTTCTTTCATAATGAAGCTCTGCATTTACAAGCAAAACTTCACGTATTCAGCTAATTCATCATTTGCCACGTTCTTATTTATTCTTTATTATGTGGGTTGTCTTTGTTGAATATTTAGCTTAGACAAGGAGCCACTACTCAGAGAGACATGTACGGGTAAAAGGATCCGAAACATGTTGAGTAGTTACCCGCTGAAGACCCTTTAATTTATTTGGGCTGCTACAGCCTATGTCAAAATTTTACAGAGGAACGTGTGCAATATAGACAATGGTAATTCCATATGTATACAGGTTAGACAGGGACAGGTTAGCTCATGGAGAGTAAAGAGTTCGAACTGCGGAATAGGATATTGACTACTAGGAAGTGGTTCTGGGCAAAAAGACACAAATACAACATATATAGTGTCGCGCACAGTTCGCTGTGCACGAATTTATTAATCATTCCTCATTTTTCAACATTATAAGGGCACTTTTTGGCAGGCAGTGACGGTCTATACTTTTACGCATTTTGCAGGTTAACAATGTTATCTTGCCTGCTGCTACCCGATGTAACGAGTTTTTTTTGTGGCTTCCGCCAATCATAAGTCCTGTTTTTAATATCCCGGATGAAGGGTGATATATAATGACCCTCCCGGCTTATTCGCACCCCACTCGGCGCTAGCAAGCTCACATGGACTAATCAGTTTGCAGTTCAGTTATGTATCCTGTTTCTGCGTACCCCGGACCGAGCTTGCTAATATCAGCTTATGTTGTGCTATGGATTGACTTTGGCTGCTCACGAGACCCCTAAGTTCTGTAAGTAAGAATATATATGTTTTTCTAGATAAATTGGGTATTCTGCGGAAGTGCGCATCATCGCACCGCGAGCATATTTATTTGTCATGTGGGCTTAATTTCTACATTATATACCGCGTAAACACGTAGATTTACGTGGAGAATATTTGCTATAAATTTACAGTAAATTCCATACAAAATTATCATTACAAACTGGCTTCTTCGTATTATTGCCTCTAATGGTTTTTGATACGTTGAAATAGTCAGATTGTAATTATATATTCTGTGTATTAAATGTTTTAAATATTAAATGTTTCATGTAACTTTATATTGGTCAAATACAAGTTGTTTGTGTTTTAATGTATATTCGTAATTTTGTGCACGCGTGATAGTATTTGTGAAATATATGTGTATTAAATATAACTATAAATGTGTATTTAAAACGCCAAACATTATTGTAAGAATTTGCTATGTACTTTGCAGTGCATCTCTCACCATCTAGAGCGAATGGCGGAATAAATGTCAACTGACAACGTAGTTCCAAAGTGTATTTTATCTGTATGCCACATATAGCTCATAAAAAGTGAATTATTAGTGATTTGTTAATAATTTGTTAAACAGTGAATGATTCAGTCATTTGCATGTGAAATTTTGTCATGACCTGCTTCTAAAACATGTATTGTTAGTGATTTGGTAAGGTGCTTTGACAGTGATTTGGTAACGTGAATTTTTAATGAATTGTTAAAGTAATTTTTTTGAAAGTGAATCATTCACTCATTTGCATGTGAAATTTTATCAAGTATTATTAGTAAATTGTTGCCAAATATTTGCACATTTGTTAAAGTGAATTGTTAAAGAATATTTTTGTTTGGGACTGTTTATTCACCTTTTGAACTGGCAACATCAAAACTAGATTATGCGCGATTTGAACGCTTGGGAAAATATGTTATTGATCAGCATCACTAATTCAGAATTAACCACAGTAATGTGTTCAATGAATCTGGCGTAATGAATGCCTGTTGGGACTACCTTTTGTGACAACAAACTGCGTACACTAACAGGGTGAGGAGAACGGAAGTCACGTGAGGATTGACTAGCAGCGAATGAATTGTGACAACTAGCAGCATTAATACAGTTTTGAGCAAAGTCTGTGGAATTGTCAGACTCGATAGGACCTATACTGTTTGCTGGTCACAACTGCGTTTTAAGCAGGATCAAAGACTAGCGATCTCCACACCCTGTAGCGATTGATAACGAATGCATTTAAATCGGAAAGAACAAATCCGCGTGAAGTTGGTTTAAGTGCAAACAAAGTGACTTGACATAGAAAAAGAGAGGCTCTTTTATATGATGCAAATTATTTACGTCATCCATGAATATATATGAAGGGTACACACGAGTTATGCATGTCCCATCAAAGATCGGCATGATGGAAAGCCCGTGATGATTGCTGAGCTACTTATGTTTCAACAGATGGGGTTTCGCTTTTCCAGAAAAGTTTCAAAAACACATGAAATTTCAGTCCAAAACACCCAAGCTACCCAAAAAGGGTAAAAGGAAAAATGACAAGTCAGTTACCAAAAATGACAACGGCGCAAACACTTCATTCAATCGAATGTTGCATATGCATGAATTGGTTTGAAATTTAGGAAGACGAGTCTGTTGTCTGGAAATGTGAATGCTGTATATATTGTTACATGGTGTTTTGTGTGAATCAAAATCATTTAATACAGGGTGATGGTTCCCTTCAAAAGGAGCCTGCTGACATTCAGAAAGATCTTCCACTGACCATTTAAAATGGCCCTTTTAGTTATCAGCTAACTAATAATGCAATGTTGAATGTCACAAATACTAAAGATGGTAACAGCAAAAGCTACAAAACCAATGTAGTGTATGAAAAAACACATAATAGTATATGGCTGTATATCTGTGAAGCCCTTGCTCCACGCAAAAAAAAATGTCCCGGAAATGAGATCACAGCCACGAAAGGGGGGGGGGGGGGAGTGTGTCTGGTATTGGGGTACCTAGAGGCAGATTGATTGGCATGTTGGAGGCTGGTCTTTCCCAGTTTTACATATCGTCAACAACTTTTCTCTCATAAGCTTAATTAAAATATAGCACCATTCCATGTTCTGGACTGGAGTCCCACCTTTATCAGGCTACATGAGTGGAATACACGTGGTTGATATTGAAACTGGCGGAGTCACAGCTTATCGTACGAAAGTACCAGGTGATTTCGACATCAACCATAGGCCTACATCGTGGCAACTGTAGCATTATATGGACAGCTCACACCTTACGACGAGGGCCAGTCGTGCGAGGACTATGCGGAAATAATGGAACATTATTTGGCTGCAAATGGAATTCAGGATGGAACGGCAAGGGTGAACATTTTGTGAGTAAGTGTGGGGCCCAAGACTTACAAATTGCTAAGGGCCCTGTGTCTTCCCAATAAACCAGCAGAATGTACTTTTGAACATATGGTAAAAATATTGGGGAAACATTATAAACAGCTTCCCTCAGAGGCAACAGAAAGTCTGAGATTTCAGAAAAGGGATCGCAAACAAGGTGAATCAATTAGTTTATACATATCAGAACTGAGAAAAATTGCAGAGCATTGTAATTTTGGAGCTTTTGTCAACCGAGCATTGAGAGATTGATTATTGGCAGGATTTACGGACACAGGAATGCAAAGGGAAATGTTCAAGATTCCCTCTGCAGAGTTTACCTGGGAGAGGACAGTACAGATATGTGAGGCCTATGAAGCAACCACAAGGAACCTAAAAGAAATGCAGCAAACGACAGCTTCAGGTGTAAGTACTCAAGACAAACCCCAAGAAAATGAAACAAAAAACAAAGTTACAACTTACAGTAAAAAACAAGGACCATCGGGACAGCCCACTGACAAGGGTGTTGAAAGGAAAATAAAGGAAAGAGAAAACCAACCAAGTTACAGGTGTGGCCAAAGGTCCTGTAACCCAGACACTTGTTTTTTCACAGACAAATCATGTTGTCATTGCAAGAAGAAACGTCATAGCCGGGCAGCCTGCCGTAGCCGCCTTGGGGTTAATTTGGTGGAAGAAGCTGTGAGTGAGGCATCGACAAGTGAGTCGCCAGTCCCAGATAGCTTAGTATTTAACAAATATATGTACCATGTAAGCACACCTAAAACTCCACCAATAACGGCATTAGTAGAAATAAATGGCACACATATTAAATATGAAGTGGATACAGGTTTTCCATATACAATACACAATATACAATACAGTGGGATCTGCTGATGTTAAGATCAGACAAGTATAATGGCAATGAGTGCACCATACCAGTTATTATAGCCAAGGGTCAACAGCCAAATTTGCTTGGCAGATATGTGTTACAAACTTTGGATGTTGTGAGGGTAAAAAAAACTGTCAGAGAGTACAAATGTCAAGCTACAGGATAAAAAACACAAACATAAAGACATTATTAGTGACGATTTGGGCACACTAAAAAGAGTGAAAGCTAAAATACATAATAAGGAGGGCTGTCAGCCAAAGTTTTACAAGCCAAGACCCATACCCTATGCGATGAGGACAAAGGTAGATGAGGAACTTTACAGATTATTAACACAAGGGGTGATAGACCCAGTGAACTGTTCAGAATGGGCAGCACCTATAGTGCCTGATTTGAAGTCTGATGGACGAGTATGAATTTGTGATTACAAAGTAACCATTAACCAAGTATCAGCAATTTAACAGTAGCCACTACCTACACTAGAGGATGTGAGTTTCAAGTTATCAGCTGGAGAGAAATTTAGTAAAATGGGCATGAGTTATGCCTATACACAGTTGTAACTTGACGAGGACTCAAAAAAGTATACCACCATATCAACTCATCGTGGACTTTTCCAATATACTAGGGTATCCTATGGCATCAGTTCCGCGCCTGTGATATTTCAGAGAACTATCAAATCAATACTGGCAGGTACCTTACAAAATGTGGTAAATGTAGATGACATTGGGTGCACAGGAAAAGATGATGCATCTCATTTAAAGACAATTGACACCATTTTTGAAAAACTCGGAAAAGCAGGATTGCGACTGAAGCTCTCCAACAGTGTATTCATGGCTGAGGAAATAGAGTACCTCGGACATAGGGTGGACAAATATGAAATACATCCTGTGCCCAACAAGGTAAAAGCAATAGTAGAAGCAAGAGCCCCAGAAAATGTAACAGAACTACAGTCATTCCTGGGAATGCTAAACTATTATGGTCGGTTATTGCCTGACCTCCCAATGAAATTAGCAGCATTACATAAATTACTTAAGAAGGATCAAAAGTGGTTCTGGGGCAGTCAACAACAATAGAGTTTTGAGGAAGCCAGGCAACTTCTTGTCACTGCCGATGTTATAGCACATTATTATTTATCCAAACAAGGACTTAGTTTTACAGTGTGATGCCTCACCGTATGGGGTTGCTGCAGTGTTATCTGTCATAGACGAGAGCGATATAGAAAAACCAGTCAGGTTTGCATCAAGAACATTGAATCCAGCAGAAAAAAATACTCCCAACTGGATAAAGAAGGATTGGCAATTATATTTGGACTGAAAAAATTTCACAGGTACTTGCATGGTAGACTTTTTGTAATAGTCGCCAACCACATGCCCCTTATGACTTTATTTAGCGAAAGCAAGCAAGTGCCGACTACAGCTTTACTCAGAATTCAGTGGTGGGCAGTTATCCTGAGAGGATATGATTATGAAATCCAATTTAGAAACTCTAAGGCCCATGCAAATGTAGACTGTTTAAGTCGCCTCCCACTTCCGGTAGTAAAGGCCGAAGAGCCAGGAGATCGTGTGCTGCTAATTAACGATTTGGCTGCAGCCCCAATGACAGCAGATGAAATACAGAAATGGACCTCAAGAGACCCAGTCCTATCCCACGTGCTAGAGTATACACTGTGTGGATGGACCAACAAAGTTGAAGGAACTGAGTTTATACTATATAAAATCAGACGAAATGAAATCAGTGTACAAGATGGATACATGTTATGGGGTGCGAGAGTTGTAATACCCCCACAAGGAAGAGACAAGGTTTTACAAGAACTTCACATAGTCATCCTGGAGCAGAGTGAATGAAGGCTTTGGCACGTAGCTATGTGTGGTGGCCAAAAATGGAGGACAGTATTGAACAGCTTGTGAAACAGTGTGAAGCATGTCAGCTTCAGTGCAATGTGCCATCTGTAGCTCCTTTACATCCCTGGGAAATACCTAGTAGGCCATGGTCCAGAGTGCATATGGATTATGCCGCCCCATTTATGGGTAAAGTGTTCTCCATAGTGATAGATGCAACATCAAAATGGATGGAAGCATACATCATCAGAAATACTACTTCAGCAGCTACTATTGAACAATTACGAGAGATAATGATCAGGGTTTGCCTGACGTTTGTGTAACTGATAATGCCCCAAATCTGAGCAGCATAGAAATGGAAGAATTTTTACAGAAAAATGGTATCGTTCATATAACAGCAGCCCCTTACCATCCATCTAGTAATGGACTGGCAGAGAAGGCTGTGCAGACAGTGAAGAAGGCATTGTCAAAGTTGTCAGAAGAATCTCTATCAGAGTCTGTGCACACTCTGCTGAGTAGATTTCTTTTTCAATATAGATTGACGCCATATACAACTACAGGAAACCTCCCAAGTCAAATCTTTTTTGAGTTATCCCGTCTGCATTGCAAGCAACAATGTGTTTAAGAAGAAGAGGAAGATGAAGAATACGAAGCGGAAAAAAAGACGCAAAAAGGTTATGTCCCCCCATTGCACAGGGAGACATAGTTCTAATGGTTGGTACCTAACCTTTTCATGATCAGAGAGATCGTTTCCCAAGCCTTGTCTTGGTTTGGTTAGGGACTCCCCCCTGGTGCTCCACAGGCACCTTCAATGATGTGCAGGTGCTGAATGACCTCCTGTGCCAACAATTTGGTATCACTTTGTTCGAACACAGGGCACCTTTCTGCTCCCCTTGCCGCTGCTGGGTCCATTTATTTTATTTTATCTTTATGTTGTTTTTTTTTCACGTGGTTGATGGATAGATCACATGTGGCAATGATGAACAAGATGAAAGAAGGCGTGAAATCTACAAGATCGTCTGCTAAGCAACCGCGTGGCCATAAACAATGCATTTGTCAACAAAACCACATGCTCACGTGAAGAGATGCTTATGACACTCTGTTATTTTTTGCTCCGCTAAATTGGTGCTTATGAATATGATCTCAGCACGATTCTTAGAAAATCAAGAAATTTTACTTAGAAAGATTCTTGAACTTAGATTTCAAACTAAGAATAAGTTTTTTTTTATGCATACGGCCCCTGGTCACAGAGTTGGCCTGCTTGGTTGGGGTGAATTTCAGGCAGCTGGTAAACAGAGTGTTGGCCTACATTCACATGACTCATTTCATTGCACTGTCTGTACACATTTCTGGGGTGTTCTAGAAATTTCAGAGACGGGTCTCACTCAATACACTGGGATGTGTGACTAATTGGGAAACTCCGGAATAGTGGTGAGATTTCTTTGTCTACAAATAAATAAATATATAAATATATATATATAAATATATATATATACATATATATACATATATATATTTATATACATATATATATATATATACATACATACATACATACATACATACATACATACATAAAGCAGATATTTTCCTGACTGGAGAGAGGATTCGGAAGATCTTACACAAGCTGTATGACTACACGCCAGTTGGACTGTGAGCTATTGTTATTACCTGTGGAGTGCAGACAGTATCTTTTAGTGGACTGGTATATTGGGTGTAAATTTTGCCACATTGGAACCAAACTGCACCTCGGTGGGATTGGATAAGCACCACAACTTTCAGTATCACATTGGACCCAAACATTCCTCTCGCGGATTTGTACCAGATCATTTGGCAGCTGTCATAGGACTTAAAAACTGTAGGACAGTATCTGTGGATAATCTCACGAGAGATTAAGACTTACCTAAGACTGTTTAACTCGTGAAATCGCATTGGAGATAAGTTTACCTACTTTGTACTGATTCTGGTTGTTAATATATTGTTATTGTAAAAGTTATGTCACAGTTGTTATTCTTTGTTGGGTTTCTCTAATATTCAGAGGGTGGGCATCATAACAGCATTAGGAAAAAGCTGAGAAATAAGTCGTCCATCATTGGTGAGGGAAAATTTCCTTTCCTGACTTTTGTAACAACAACAAAAACAGAAAGATAATAATAATAATAATAATAATAATAATAATAATAATAATAATAATAATAATAATAATGTATGTATGTATGTATATTCTTTATTGCCTCCATTTTGACTGGAGAGATACAGTTAATACACAATTACATTATTTCAGCGATTTTCAAGTTACAGAAAGAAAAATGAACATCACATTAGCAAGCAAAACTAATATATATATATATATATATATATATATATATATATATATATATATATATATATATATATATGCTTAAACAAACAGGTGTAAGGATACAAATTACAATATGATTAATCTGGGGTTGGATAACTCATGTAGTTCGCTTGCGTGACTTCCATTGTACACCTATACATATAATTGCTAAGCACTCCAGAGGTGTTCAGTACTCATGTATATGTTACAGCTTTTCCTTTTTCGGCCCATCTTACTTTATACATAAAACTCATGATAACGCAACTCATCTCCATACTATCCCTGCGTTTCTCCACCTCCAGGATATCACGCATACCACCAAATATAATGTATAATTGCTCTTTATAACCAAGCTGCACAAAATCCGAAAACACACTACATATTTGTTGAAACCATCTCTGTCTTGAAAACTGATACTTGCTGCAAACCATGACAAAATGCTCAATATTTTCAACTTGACCACTATTACACATAGTACAGACACGGTATTGATTAGGCAGTCCTAAATATTTACCTGCCTTTTTATTAAAAATATGTTCACCAAACATTATTTTACTGTATTCGTAATATTTCCCCAAAAATGAGTTTTTTTCCCGTGCAATTTGCCACCACAAATGTGGTTCAATATTAAATACCACGTTCCGAAATAATTCTAATTCAGTATTACACGTCACAGACAATTTCCATTCACGCTTTTCAGTTTCAAACACTTATCTTATCAATTCTGTCTTTCACACTAATTTGTTTGGAAAAACCCTTGCGAAATCTAGAATTTCCATCACTGTGTCTATAAGACCATATGTTTTCGAGATATTTTATAATACACCCTGTTACAGTGCCATTTAATGTGCTTGTCTTATACCTGTATTGAAAAGATGGTTCACAAGCGTCTTGCTCTCCCTTGATGTAACTGGGAGCCTAAGCAAGTTCCCACAGTAACACAATTTCTTGACCGCTATTTCTCCCTTCACGGTAATCCAACCTAGCGTGCACAAAACTCCCGCATTAGCTGCCTTCTCCGGTAGACTTTGGATCCGCCTGGCTGCTTTTCTATGGGCCAAAGAGAGGGCGCAAATGTCTTTTTTTACTCGGCAACCAGACCTCACTACCGTACAGCATTGAGGTTAAGCATACAGCTTTGTACATTTTAGCAACTGTTAAAGGGTTAATGCCGCCTTCTCGAATACAGAGACCAGTCATGGCATTAAGGGCTCCCCTACTTTTACCAATACGATCTTGTGTACAATCATTCCCACATCCATCAATATGGATATTGACACCAACATGTGTATAGGATTCACATTCCTGAATACATTCACTATCCAATTTAAATGTGCGTTTCATTTTATTTTTTTATTTATTTTTTTTTGTGTGTGTTTATTTTCATTAAATACCATTATACCAGATTTATTTGAATTGTGCTCAAAATGACACAGAAAGCTATAATCATACACAATTTTAAGACACACATTTAGAGACTGTTCCGATAACGCTAGTATTGTCATATCGTCTGCTACTGTTGGGGATGCTACATTAATATCATGAAGTGATAATCCATGGGAACTTTTCTCCAAAGTACAAGTAGATCCTTGTCGAATACCTCTTTTTACAGGAAACCAACATGAAAAATTATCATTAATTCTAACACTGCTTTTTAGATCTTTGTAGTTCCATCTCATGAGAATCCAACTCTTCCCTTTAATGCCAACAAGTACATCTTGTACATCATTCCTTCAATCCGCTCAGTATCGAATGCCTTCTAAGAAAGCCGCACACAGTTTTTCGCCTTTTTCTAATAAAAAAACTGGCAGTTTCCTGGATCAGGAAGGAAGCGTTTAGGCATGATACTTCACTTCTGGTGGTGCACTACAACGGATGAGGGTATTCAACCTGCCGTAACCAAACTTTTGAAATATTAAATATTACTGAGTCCCATATCTTTGAAAGAATTGTAGTTAAGGATATACCCCTGTAGTTATCGTTGCATAAGGGGTCTTTGTGGCCCCCTTTAAATAGAGGCAAGAGAACAGATTTTTTTGAAATTGAACGGAATATATTCTAGCTTGACCATAGCTCTAAACACAATTAAAATCACATGTATAAATGTTTTACCGACATATTCAACATGTTTAACGGTAATTACTTCGCAACCACCAGCTTTACGAAGATTAAGCTGTTTACATATTGTTTCAACCTCGTCAAAGGTGATTAAAGAATAAAAGATAGGGTCTTTAACATCAACACTTATTCCCTTTTTATGCATATTTTCCTCAATGACATGAATTTCATGTTCAACTTTTACTTTATTTTCTATGTCATATTGATAAGCATTATTAGACGGATCCCTAAATCTTCAAAATGAGCAGCCCATGCTTTACATATGTCTTGGTCTTCATACAGAATCGTATCTCCTACTCTCAAAGAAGGGCTACATGGTACATTCGTCTTTCTACTCATTTTAACCATACTCCAAATGGTTTTCTGATCAATTTCGGTTAGCAAATCAATTTCCATGTATAACTTTCTATCATTGTTATGTTTTTCCCTTGTGAGCTCACGTCTAAGCTTCCTCTTTGTTTCTTTGTACCTACAATAAATTTCATTATTAGGACCTTTAGGTTTTCCTGCATTCTTATATATACTGTCCACGCGTCCATGTTTTGCTTTTTAAATTCATTAACACATTCGGTCCAGTATGGTTTTCGGTAGTGTCTATATTTAGAAGTAGGAATTTGTTTTCGGCTGTCTCTTTCATGATTCTAGCCATTGAATCTACCATTATGTCAATATCATTATTATTTCGTATTGGTTTCGAAGGTAACTCTTCTAGGAGTAATTGTTCTTCTACCTTATTAGTGTACCTCTCTATAATCTGGTCAATATGTAAACTAGAGCACTTCAAATATTTGTTTCTACTATATTTATATGCTTTTGGAATATTCAGGCTCTGAAATTTAGTGCACACAGGCATGTGGTCTGCTAAATTCAGCATACTATCATCCTTTACATAGCACCCTTTTAGACATTCATGGAGTCGTGGTGAGGTTGATATATAGTCAATACATGATCTGCCTCTTGCATATGACACGAAGATATGGGCTGCCGATCTGGCTTTACTAGATGTGTTTAGTGAAATTAACCCATTTCGTACCAAAAACTGGTGTACCAGATAGCCCGTTCTATTT
>CAXHWN010002550.1:48200-71200 GCA_964020975.1 Hermodice carunculata
AGGGAGTCAAGACCTTTCGGACCTCCAAGGTAACGTTCATGTCACCTGCAATAATAATTTGACCAACCGTTGAATATGATTGCACAATTTCTTCCAAACTATCTAAGACCTCCATAAAGTAAGGAGACTGTTGTACAGGCATATAAATGCCGAATACAAAGGTGTTTTCACAATTGTGGTCCACTCGCACTTTAATACCACACACACGATCTAACATAATATCTTTGATAACGGTAACATTTTTGTTAAAATTCTTACGCCAAAAGATGGCAACCCCTCCTTTACCTCTGCTCGAAGACCATCTATTGTTATCAAGCTCTGAGCATGCTTTTGCATGCACGTAAAAATTTTCATGAATATTTTCAAGACTAGAAAGCTCGCATGGGTACAGCCAATGTTCGTTTACAGTCACAATATCATTTTTGGCAAGAATCTCCCTCAAGAAAGGCTCAGATGAGGTAAGGCCGTTCAAGTTAAAAGTAGCAATGTTCAAGCTCATGAAAAGTGTAAATTCATATACAGTAATGAACAAATACATATACATATGATACTTTTTGCTGAATGCACACATAGTCAATAGAAATTTTGTGGTCAAATTAACTAGATAGTAGATGATACTGATTAACTTTGGTAGGTAGTACATCACACAATCACCACTGACAAGAAGCCAATACATGTACCAGTTTCTCATGAGTACCTTTAGAGTTCAACTTCTGCACGAATTTTATTGTGCACAATGTATACTTTATTAAACTTTAACATCCCAACCATCATGGGAATAAGTTCTTCCTTGTGGCCAGTTGTGATTTCCACTTGAGTAGCAATCACTGTACTATTCCTGACTAGCATAATCATGATAATCATGATAACGTCTGTCATATCGCTTGTTTGAATACCACACGTGGCAACATATTCCATCAGGCCAGAAGGTATCCTCAGTTAGTATTGATACATCCGAGGTTGGCACAGTTATCTTGGCCGTCGTAATGTCTCTACCGTTACGTGGCCTCAAAATGACACACCCAACGAGTCTAATATCATGAGTAGCCATGTGTTGCCTAATATCATGTATAGATGTATCGACTGCTACTCCTACTAGGGCCAACTTTTGTATCAACGCTAGGCAGACCTCTTAGTTTTGAGCTTTGCTTATCATGACTTTTCAAATGAGAGTTCTATCTGAAGCAAGTGGCGCTGTGACTGCTGCTGTCAGCTAAGCTATTCGATTTGTCAGTCTTTTTCATGTTCCTGTATTCATTTTTACTTAACCACTCTTGAAAATGCCCATCCATGTTACTGCTGCCCACTCTCACAAAATCTGAAAACAATGTCTGCGCGGTGGCGTCTTTTCTGGCTGTCATGGAAGCAACAGGAATGGGTTGTGTAGGGGCTTCGTGAGGGGCTTTCACTTTGGCTGGGGGATGTCCACTAAGTTCAGAGGTCAATTGTGTCACATGCGTACCACTGGGGGTGGACAATGATCTTTGTTTTACCCGAGCAGTAGTTTTAAGTTTCTCAGGCACAGCTTTTCTCCCATCTACACTCTTATTTCCCGGATTAGGAATTGTTTCTGATTGTGCATTATTTACTGGTTCTGTTCTTTCAGGCCCCTCCTCGTGTGTGTTCTCGGTTGACGTACTTTGGTTTTTCACAGTTTCGCCGTTGACTTCTTGTGCAGCTGGAAGCTCATCTGTCTGGGTCGCTATTTCACCACTTGTGTCCATTCCCACTATGTTTTGCACTTGGGCCATTTCAACCTGATATTTTAGTTGTAAATTTTCTAAATCAGCCTTAAGGGTTCTATATGAGGCTTGGATTTCCTTTATTTCATCCTTAAGGGCAATATTCTTAATTTTCTGTGCGTTTAACCCAGCTTTGACAGTCACTATTTCACTTGCCAAATCACAAAAGGGGGCAGTGGGGTTTGAATTGCCATTGTTATCATGAACTTGTTCTCTATTTCCCAATTCAACACTGGATGATGCTGTTTTCAGTCCCTTTCCATTGGAAATCATATCTTTGGAAACTCGTTTTGCGCACCATGAACATATAAATACAGACTGACCATATCTTCGGAAATCTTCTTCTTTCCATTTTCTCCTCCTCTTTCTCTTAATCTCATGTTTTTTACCCCCTCGTCTCCCTCTTGTCTATTATCGTCCACTCCAACTGAGACAGTAAGCTTACCTCGAGCCAAATTCTCCTTGTACGCTCCAATTTGACCTCGTCAAAGTCTCCCATTAGTTTCTCTATAACTTCATACTTTGGTTTTATCAAGCTAGTTTGAAGTATATCCATTACATCTACCGTATTCTGATCATTTTTGATACACTGATCGCCTGTCGTATTTGAAATACCTGCCATCTTGTCATATAATAATAATGATGATGATGATGATGATGATGATGATGATGATAATAATAATAATAATAAAATAAAATGCGTAGTGTTGGATGTTGGTTTTGTCTATTCACGTAGCCATTGATTGTGGATGACAACAAACTAAAACTAATTGTATGATTGCCCGTCGTGTATTCCAGGATGAATGGCAGGTGGGTGGACGAACCAGTATGTTTGAATGCACAATTTACTTAAGATTTTTAACAATTTGTAATTTTTTTTAGAGACAAATTGTTGACCTGCCCTTCAGATAGACTCTCTAGGCAGAAACTTCATTTTAACTCTTTCAGAGCCAAGTTCTGGAAAGAGTCAACAGTTTTCCTTGGCACTGTTTACCTAGGTAATTATATTCTATGGAACTATGAGCATGTTGGTACTTGACTGAATGGGATTGTTCAAAATTTTTATTGTGTTGTTCGTTTGAAAATTAAGATAATAGGGAATTGAGTCACAGTTCACAGTGACAAAATTAAAGTTAAAGCCATGTACGTTTTTTTTTCTATTTTCTCGTTTTAAGCATAATTATGCTGCATTAACGAGCAATCACAGCCCATGTTAAAAATGGACATTTCCATCGAAAGAAAACAAAAAATATTTTGGGTAACTCTGGCTGATGATGACAATTGACATTGGATTAATTTTTCCCGTTTTATCATGTACGCTTTTTTGTTTTTAAGGCTTGCTAATTTTATTTATTTATTTATTTATTTATTTATTTATTTATTTATTTATTTATTTATTTATTTATTTATTTATTTATTTATTCATCCATTTATTTATTTTATCATTCTTATTCATCCACTTATTAAAAATTAATTATTAACTTATACTTTACAACGCATTGAATTGAACCATTATGGTCAACCATTGCCATTGTGCCCTTATTTCATATTTGGCACTAAAAATGATCAAGTTATTCTGGGAATTTTACCGATTCTCAACTCTTTTTCGTTTTTTGCCTTTTTCTTCATGGTTACCACGAGAAGCCCAAGTTTCCAGGAACACGTTCATGAATTTTAGTTTTCAAATGATATTAGTTGATACTGAAATTTATTAATATATTTTTGTATGTGTGTTGTTAAATATATATATATATACATATATATATATATATATATATATATATATATATATATTATATATGTATATATATATATGTATGTATATATATATGTATATATATATATATATATATATATATATGTATATATGTTATCTTTACTTTTTCCCATTTCTTCCGTCATGCTCCACCTTTGCTACTCAGCAGTGACAACATTTTTGTGTTAATTGTGAAAAATGAGTACACCATAAAGATAAAAGAAGCAAGTCATATTCACTTCACATAGCTTCAAGAGCTTTTGCGCTGCTCTCTTGATTAATGAAATAGTCTGACCCATGCTCTGGTACCAGTGCAGGTTCTCAATGCTGTTCAAGTCAAGGTATCCTGCTATGGACAGGCTCAGCAGCAGTGGCTAATGAAGCGGCGGTAAACCACTCCTCATTCTGCAAACAAAAGTGGTCGCAAAACCATGCTTACTGTAAGGGCTCCCGGATATCCAGGAGCCGTCTAGCTACATAAGGATGTCCATGTGGAGGGCATCTAGCAATTAGTCATCCATCTGTATGCCTGTATCCACGCCTTCAGCAAAGCCTTCTTATATGCGACAACGTTTCACCTTTAACAATGGGTAGTGGGCAGCACATTTCTAACATATTGAAGGAAAAAATCACGTAGGTCCCATGCTCATGTAAAATAGCAAGAAAAAAAGCATTGATGGATACACTTTGTACATTGTTTTACTAAGATTTTTAAACAGGCAAACTTCAATTCATAAGGGATCACATCAAAAGGAACCACAATGCCACACAAACGCAATTTTCATATTTCTCCATTCTTGTTCCCATATCGCATGATATGGTGAAGCTAGGATGCAAGTTTCCAATTTTCGGCTGAGTGATTTGTGCTGAACGTTGCTTGTTCAAACTTGGCGGTGCTATGGTCATATAACACATACGCGCATGCTGCTTTGGTCAAGGGTGGACTTTAAATGCAATAAAATGATGTGTATCACAACTTTCTTGGGATGTTATCATTTGAAGGATGGTAGTGATGATCATGAAGTGCAAGAATTGTTTCCTTCTGAAGGTAATATTCATCCTTCAATCCAATAAATAAAAGCTTGTGTGGACTGATAATGTATGGGCATTGTGCACAATATAAACTTGGGGAGTCCCGAAAAATTTGTAACTAATGAATAAAATGTGTGGATAAAGTATTATATGTGTGCATGCATCGTTTAAGGTTTGGGTTATATTTCAATGGTAAGCCAACACCTGCACATCACATGTTCTGTAATCCTACAGCAGACTAAGCATACGTGTTGCCTTGTTTAATTGCAAATCTTGTGAAAAGGAACAGGCAAAAGCTTACAATGTGCACAGGCCAACTTAACCAAGACGTCACATCTAAATACAGGCACATACAGACCTCCTCTCTCTCTCTCACTTTCTCTCTCTCTCTCTCTCTCTCTCTCTCTCTCTCTCTCTCTCTCTCTCTTCCTCTCTCTCTCTCTCTCTCCCTCTCTCTCTCTCTCTCTCTCTCTCTCTCTCTCTGCGTGTGTGTGTCTCAATGTCTCTCTTTGTATATTTTTGTGTGCTCCCAACATTGATGATAGTGCCAGCCGTTTCAATCGGGTAATGTGTTTTAAGAATACCTGCATGAGTGACCAAGTGTAACCTTAGAATTGAATAATATTTCATGGATACTACAAGCATATCTTTCCATGACACGAATACAAGAACATATCCCATCACTCGGAATATTCTCATAAAGAAAGTAACCTTCCAAGGCTTGCCCATGATTTTATTCGCTGTGGGATAGAATTATTTCCTGCGTGTACCTTCATCTTTAAAACTGAAGGCAGCGAAAATTCCTGGTGTTTAAACTCACGTTAGGATAATACTATATAAAACAGATCACTGTAGGTCTTTACCAACAAAATGATGTATAAATTAATCAAGAAATATATCGTACCGATCAATGGCGTTTCCAGCTGATTGAATGAATAAAATGGACAACATTACGCAACCAGTTTTGAAATTCAATATATCTCAACCAATAGTATTGTTTATTTTTCTTCAAGCCAGGATTTAATTACCTAATGTTTATTCCTGCGTATTTCAAAACTTAAAATGCATATTTTCTCAAAGGTCCTCAATAAGTATGTATTTTTTTGTGCCTCATCACAAAATGGCAACACATATCACATACGTACCTCATACATATTTTATTTTTGTTTCTTATATATTCAGAGACCTAAAATACACATACAAATAAACTACAATATTATACAGTATATGTTGACGGGACCATTGGCTGCATTGGACTGAACCAAGCGTAGGCCCTTTCTGTGGGCGGCAATTATGATCTACATTTGGCTCGACCAGATTGTCTTGTCTCCTTTTTGCAGATGACACTAATTTGGTTTTTACCAATGACAATTTTCCAAATGTTGGCACAAAGGACAAATGCAAACTTGAATTAAGTCAAGGCATGTAATGTGCCACAAGGGTTTCTGTAAATGACAATAAGGCTCAATATATGATATGGTTTAAACATATTTCATATGATAAAGTACATTAATTGTAGTTTCGATATTGTAAATAGCAATCGGGACCCTTGACTATGCCATATTTGGACCCCTCTTACAAAGCAATACAAAACAACAGAACTATACTTAACATAGAGATATATAAAATAAAACACATCGACAGGTCAGAGAGTGTGGCAGTGGCAGATTTATTGGCACTTATAACCTTGTGTCTGCCAAGTAATTTCTTTCCACATTAAATGATTTATAAATTTGGAAAGACAAAATGAGACGGGGAAAATAATCTGAAAAAAAAAAAAATGATTACAGAATTTTTGATCATGCAACCTATGTAGAATGTAAATGTGTATGGACGAAACTGTAAAACTCACATACTCAAAATAAAATTAGTAAAATCACTAGAGTTTTGAATAAATAAGACATAGTATGGGTATAAAATTATTTTCAATGTGTAATAAGCTCTTGCATATCTGTATGTCACAATCCGTAATATATATTGGGATCCTAACTATATATTTAATCTTGATCATTTGATGAAACTTCAAACGAAATGTGTCCGTTGTATGTGTTTTTGCATTATTACAGTATAAAATTGAAGTTATCAATGATACTTAAAAAATTTTATGTATGTCCTAATATAGAAGGGTTTTACACCTGTGACAAGTTTAGAGCGGATATTGATATACATACTTGCAATTCAAGACAGAAACTTAATCTTTATATCTTTTGTTGTCACACATATATTTCATTATTTCCTTTTGAAAGTCATGGACCAAGGGTCTTTTATAAATTTTAGCTTTGTTCATGTGTAATGTCTTAGACTAGTTATTTTTTCTGTTTGTCATATTTGCCTGGATGTATTGATAACTTACTTTTTGTAATTCAATTTGATTATACCCAGTAGGGTTTCCAGTCTGTAGTTATACTAATTTCACTCACAATAATTCTGGAGGAGAGCATGTCGTTACAAAACATAGTCAGAAAATATTGTACATTTGCTTTTAATTCCGAAAGAGCGGTTAATGTATTCAATTAAACAAAATTCACTCTGCTGTTGCAGTGCACTTCTAAAATATTATGCTAGAAGTTACCTGTCCCCAGCAGACTTAAACTTTATTCACAAACAATAATGCTCGCAGTTATGTAATACTCAAGTTGCATTTAAAACTGCTAATACTGTGTGTGTAACGGTCAGAATAATATTTATGAACGTATTAACACGCATATGGTCTCATGTGTGCTTACACTAGAACTACTCAGATACAAGTAAGATGCTCAATGCATGATCACTCGCCATAAAGAAGACAATTTGTAGTGGAACAATGTGATGCCACTTCAGTTTACAAAATAATAACAAGGAGACCATTTGATGCTTTACTTTGAAAGGGTAAAACATCCATGCACATGCACATGTACACACCAAATCGGATTTTAGGTTCTTCATTGCTACCAAGAAGTGCTTCCAAATTGCTGTTCATGTTTCAGAATAAATGTTAAGCCTCTCAGCAGGTGCAAGCAACCGATCATAGTAGCTCCCTCCTAGGCAATAGTAACAGTTTTTTTCCTTTCACCCTTCGCCTCCTACCCCCTTTGATTTTTTTCTTTTTCATTGAGTGGCAAATATTTTGTCTGGCAATAATTCCGTTTGGTTATAGGCATGATGATACCCTACAAATTAGTTCAAAGTAAATGTTCTGAAAAGCAATTTGTGGATGAAGGAAAAACACAATTTCGGTAATTTAAAAAAAAAGCACAAGCGTGTATATTCTCAAACACAAAGAAGAATTGCTTAGAACGTGGAATTGTCTTGCCAAATCTAGTGCAATGTAACATACTCTGGCAGCCATCTTAAATTTCCCCCCATTCTGTACAATTTGTGAGCATAACGAGATATTGAGGTATTATCCCTCGCTCTAAGAGATATTCAGAATGCTAAGAAAGGCAGATTCATAAAATGTTGCATAATAGTTGACTCACATACAATTTAAGTATTAATATATATATATATATATATTATGAAGTTAAACTCGCAAGGCGTCATAGCCAATCCAGTTACTGCCTTTGTCTGTACCTATAAGCTGGAAACTCTAAAGCATGGTTTGCAGCCTCAGATTCGTGGACATGCTTTTTGATGTGATGGCAGCTGGTTGCCATTATCTCATGCGATAGCTGTAAAAATACCAACACTATCCTATGCCACCCCGATTATTATGTACTTTTGTGAGTGCTACGATTTGAGACTTTTTGTTCGAAATGCAGGCCAAAGCTACATGACCCAGCCTCCATTTTTACTTTTTTCTTCTACTTTGCCACGACTGTGCTTGTATTTCATTGTGGAACATGGCCAGTCACTCTAAGTCACTAGTAATGCTGTATAAAACGTTGGACATATATTGTGAAAAGGAATGACCAACGCAAGACTTTATTTATAAGCTTTCAAGTGTACAGCCTCAAACCTTTACTACAAGAGGGATATAATTATAGTTTTGAAACTTTATTATGACCAAAAAGTTCGAAGTCATTCAAACCGACGTGAACTTGTTACCAAATGAGTTTGTATAATTTCTAAAACGTTTTATAGTACATGTTTATAAAACGTTAACAGTTGACTCAAACAGCGTGGGGGGGGGGGGTAACATGCAGAATTATTTGTACAGATTTCCCAATTGAAAAAATTATTCCCTGATATTAACATCTTATTAAGACAATGTTTATATTATCACTTCTATACAACTCTATTGCGAGGTTTTTCTGATAAATACTTCAGCTAAGAGTAGTTTCGGGAAAAAACTAAAAACATGGGCTAAGGTGAATTAATCAGATGTGTATATGCTGCTTGATTTGTAAAATAAGGAACGGGTATCAGGTAGCCTTTTATAGTTTTGTTGTAAATAATAATTCAAGCTTATGTACAGTCATGCAAACTACCCCACATCTTAATTTTTTGTTGAATGGAATTGGTTTTAACACCAATGGTTGAAAATCTTGCTTGTTGAATTAGAAATATTAAGCTTCAATAAGAGCCGAAAAGATGTGAAATTACTTGTCAAATACTCACTTTTCAACATTTCAAGGTGCTGATTTTGTAACATTGACATTATTTTTTGCATCCATTACTTCATACATTTGAGCATGTTTAATGAGGCTACTGTGAAATCACATTTATTGCATTCCATAACTAAAATAGACTCTAGTCGAGGTTCAAAGGAAAAATTAGGATTAGTCAGATTCTTCATATTTTTGTTCTGGAATATATATTAAGGCACACTGATATACATCATTAGCTACCATATTGTTTCTTACTTTTAGCAAAACTTTGCCCAACTTCTGTGGTAAAACTGAAACTATAGAATGCATTAAATTCATGCAGAGTTACAAAACGTGAAGATAATGCTTATTCATATTTGGCTTAAGATGTCTTCTATATGTTCACAAGTACTTCAAATCCCACCTAGCATTCCAAACAAAAAAGCCATGATGTGCACTCCTATATCTACGTATTTGCCATAATATTATACCACATTCCATATAAAATTAACAGTTCGATACAGTGAACTTTGAGATACCGTTGCAAACAAAAATGGAATAACTACCATGTACATACACCTTGTAAGTATAAGGATAAAGCAATTGCAGTAGGGAATGGCTCACTGGAGTTATCAAGATGTTTACTACCTTAGGAGAATTACGATCCATGTGCACGTTTATTTCGGCATTGTGAAAGATGCGAGTGCGATGTATCAGAACATGTAAGCACCTGAATGCAAAGATACCCTATAGTGCTTACAGAAACAACTGGATGGGCACCTGCTGCATTGCTGACAACATGCCTCACAAATATATATTTTTTTTAAGTGGCCAATGGAATGAAGCTTGTGAAGCCTGATAGAAGATCTATGGATGGTCTTCCCTGCCGGCAATTTCCGTGATGCACTTCAGAAGAGCACCCATGTCTTCTTTGCTCTAGCTTCTGTCAAATATATTCACATCCAGCCGTTAGAGCTCAGTACAACATGTTTGTTTACAGGGGCATACTCTAGTCAAGGGAATAAGAACAGATGGTACCAATTATGTGATTCATGGGATACCCATGTGTCTCTTTGTTTTGTTCCATCTGAATCTTTTGAGCCATATTTCCGTTGTACTGTTGAGTAGTTACAGACATCGCAATAGCATGATGTCAAGCTTCAGAATGATCCTTTTCTACTTTTTTGGCTTTTCCATGGTCAGGTGATTATGAACTGTGCTAATTAGGGCTACCAGTTTTGTACCTAAATCCACAGGCCACAAAATCACCTGATCTCATGAATTATCTCTTCACTGACCGGCTTAAAATTGTCGAAGCATTGACATCCGTTTGTCTCATATGGATAAAAGGTTGAGTATAAACTATATAAGATATATGACCTTTCACAACATTGAAGAATTTATTGAAGCAAACTAGACATAACTTTAATTCCTACATCTGCCAATGACACAGACAAATCACAAATGGTAACCTTAACACCAGAATAAATCACACTGATTTAGAGTTGTAATCTTATATGGTACTGATGATACCCCATGAATTAATTTATGATTACACGTGATTTTAAGGGTCAGCACACTACAGAATTGATTTTGACCTGAGGCATATCACGGTCCTGCTCTACTTTATTATACAATGTTTCTGTCTTTATGCTTACCAAAGCACGCTAAGGCAACACACATAACAATACCCCAGCCCGCTTACATGTTTAATATCCAAACATGTGATTTTTGTGTCTTAGACACATTTCATATGTTACTATAGGTAACAACCTTTAAAAACAACAAACTAATCCCGGATGTGGAGTTGCATATATTTTTAAAGGATCATAGGACAATTAGTTAACCCTTGATGTGTTGTTCATTACAGTAGCCATCTATTGTGGAGCGAAATGTTGTACTACAAATGATACCCTGGGAAAATACCTTTCACTTATTGCGATTTGCTCGCATAATTTTGCACTACACCAACAAATAAGTGAATAATTTTCTATCTTGACCCACTGCAGACATTTACTTTTCAAGGTAGTTGTGACGCTGGCAATCCCTCCACCAGCTATCATCCTTAGAATGTCACCTGTCTTTGTTCGCGTGACTGTGCTGATGACACGGTATATCGTACTTCAGTACAATACAAATGCCACCAGGAGTTCCTTGGCCTGTTTGTAGCAGGAATAAAAGACATACACCATCCAATGCCTCTCAAATAATCACAGAGCCACAAATGTTACCAAAAATGTGCTAATATGTATCTCGGTCTATTTGTAGAGTACTTCACTTCAGCGACCAGAAATGGCCGCTGAAATCCCCTGATGGTATTCATGGCAAGAGACATTCTCTCATAGTCAATAACGCTAATAACATACCACATAAATAAAAAGGAAAAAAACAGAGCAAACTTCATATTCCCTGGAAAAAAGTTAATGTCACATCCAGATCTATAATATTTGCCCGATAGACAAGCTACTTATGACTCTCGATAAACACCAGAACACAACACTACAAGGCTGTCCTTTTTTGGGTGGAGTGTTTACATACATATCAAAAGGCACAAAGTTTGAAATACGTAATTGTTTTGTTTTACTTCATTCTGTACTCTCCTGGTTTAAGTGCTTATCTACACATCAGAAAGTATAAAGAGTAAATAATAAGCCAATTTAAAAAAACAAAATAAACTTGATAGCTGGATAAAAGTCAAATACGTACAACAAAAAATGAATTGAATTAAAAAAAATAGAATAAACGACTTAAATAAAATAACACCAAAAAAAAAATAAAATGAAACCAATAAAACAATATATAAATGCTCATATCAATACTCAACAACACAAAATCAAATTAAAGAAAAAAAAAGATATAAAATAGAATAAAAAAATTGCCTTGCTACTGCCACAACCATTGCTGTATTGCTGGACCTTGGTGTCACGACTGGGAATCCTACGGCCACTAAATGGACGTATTTTGTACCAGGGAGCATACATTATTCTATAGATACAATTTCATAATTTCTATTGAGCATGGATATTCTATAGATGATTATCACATCAGATATTTCTCCTATTACTTGCTATGTTTTAAGGTAAAGGAAATATGTCATGTTCACTTTCCGTACCATCAGCTTCCATAGCTTTTGCACTGCCCTAGTGATTCATGATGTGGTATGGCCTGTGTTCCACGTATTAGTCCAAATACTCAACGCTGTTCAAGTCACGTTGTTCTCGCTATTGGCAGGCTCAGCAGCTGTGGCTGATGTAGTGGCAGTCAACCACTCCTGGTTCTGCAAAATAGCGATCACAAAACCATGTTAACTGTTAGGGCCTCCGGTTATGCAAAAGGCAACCAGCTAGATGGGGATGCCCATGAGGAGGGCACATATCTATTTGTCATCCATGTGTATGCCTTGATCCACGCCTTCAGTAAGGTCTTCTCTCATGTGATAACGTTTTACCTTTAACATAGGTATGCAGGGCAGTGGGCAACACATTTCTTATATATTGAAGGTAAAAAACACATAGGTCCCATGCGTATTTAAAAAAGCAATAACAACATTGATGGATGCATTTTCTACATTGTTTTTCTACGATATTCACACAAGCAAACTTCCAGATATAACGGATGACCTACAAAAAGAAAAGAAAGAAAAAATAAAAAAAAAAAAAAAGAGAAAAACAAAAAACCTCATGTTTCCTATTTCTGCATTTTCATTCTGATAGCTCATGATCTGGTGAAAGTAGTATGTCCGTTTCCAATTTTAGGCTGGTTGATTTGTGCTGAATGTTGTTTCCTCAATACCTGAAGCTTTCCATGCTCATAAAACATATAGGTGCATGCCCTCGGACTTTGAATGCAATAAAACAATGCATATCAAAGCATTCTTGGAATGTAATCATTTGAAGGATGGCACTGATGATAATAAAGTGCAAGAACGGTTTCATTCTGTAGATAATATTCGTCTTTTAATCCTATAAAGAAAAGGTTTTTGGGGACTTATAATGTATTGGCATTGTGTAGAGTATAGGCTTTGAGAGTCCTGCAAACTCTGGGATAGAACTCATCAATACAATCTGTGGATGAAAGTATAGTATGTATGCATGCATTGTTAAATATTTGGGTTATATTTTAAAGGTAAGCCAAAACCCACATATTACATTACCTGCAATTGCTACAGCAGACTAAGTGTACATGTCACCTGTTGTTATTGCAAATCTGGTGAAAAGGAAGGTGACAATGTGCACGGGTCAACTTCACTAGAATGTTATATCTAAATACAGACACACACAAACCATATCTCTCTCTCTGTCTCTCTGTCTGTCTCCGTCTGTCTCTCTTTCTCTCTCTCTCTCTCCCTCTCTCTCTCTCTATGTCTTTCTCTGTGTGCCCCTGGCATTGATAATTATGCTAGCCATTTCACTTGGTAAAGGTGTTTTATGAATGCTTGATCAACTGACCAAGCAGGACCTTAGGATTGAACGACTTTTCAAGGGTACTAGAATAATCTTTGTCCATGACAAGAAAGCAAGAACATATCCCATCAATCTGGAATGTTTTCATGAACAAAGCACCGTTTCAAGGCTTGCCCATAATTTTTTTGAAAAGGTGTAAAAGTATTTTGCTGGGTGTATCTTGATCTCTTAAACTAAAGGCAGGAAAAAATTCCTAGTACCGTTATATGTCTAAACACACGTTACGATTATACCAAGGAAAACAGATCACTATAGCTCTTTACATCAAAAAAAGAAGAAAAAAAATGTTTAAATTATTCAAGAATTGTATCTTTTCGATCTGTGACGTTTTCGTAACTGATTAAGTGAATAAAATGATAAACATCACGCAACCAATTTTAAAATTCAATACATTTCAACTACTAGTATTATTTTGTTTCTTCAAGCAAGAATATTATTACAAAATGTTCGTGTGTCTTTCAAAGCTTAAAAATGCATATTGTTTCGAAGTCCAAGATAATTATGTATTTTTGCACCTAATTATACCGTATCGATGAATGACGTTTGCAGCTGATGGAATGAATAAAAAACGGACATCATTACGCAACCATTCTTAAAATTCAATATATCTCAGCCAATAGTATTGTTTATTTTTCTTCAAGCAAAGATATTATTACGTAATGTTTATCCATGCGTATTTCAAAGCCAAAATTCGGTATTTTCTCGAAAGTCCTCAATAACTATGTATTTTTGTGCCTAGTCGCAAAATGGCAACAGGTTTCACATACGTACCTTATACATGTTTTATTTTTTTCTCAAAAGTTCACAATAACTGATTTTTTGTGCCTAGTCGCAAAATGGCAACAGGTTTCACATACGTACCTTATACATGTTTTATTTTTTTCTCAAAAGTTCACAATAACTGATTTTGTGTGCCTTGTCGCAAAATGGCAACATATATCACATACATACCTTATAATGTTGTATTTTTGTTTTCCATATATTGGGACACCTAAAGTTCAAGAAACAATACAGTACAATATTATACAGAAATGCAGGGGTTTTTTTTCGTTACACTAGTATTCCTGTATAGAAAGGTACAGCAGCGCGGGTAAGAAAACAAGCGGCACTGAGACAGTAGTATTGTCATAGGCAAATCGCAGCATATTGTCCAAAACAAAAGCAATCAATTCAGGTCAGCCCTATCTGTACTGTGATGGCTAACTTTATGTAGAATTTGCTGTCAAGTGGATGGAAATTAGTAGGAATAAAAATGAAAGATGTTCAAGGTTAGCATGCAACCAGAATGCCCAAATATCGCAGAACACTTGTTCACCCGACACCAGGAATAACCCAATCATCTGAGGACGTATTAGTTGTACAGACATAAATTTGGAAATGATTTTAGGTTGACTGCAAAAATGTGATGTGATTGAAATATAATTGTAACTCAGATTGTAAAGATCGGACACCTTTAATATTTATGTGCGATTGGACAACAGTTTTGTCAGAGTAGTTTTATATGGTATTGATGATGCCCCATGAATAATTTATTGTCATACTTGAATTTAAGGACAAGACAACTACACAAATGATTGTGACGTCAGGCATATAATGGGCCTTCTCTAATTCATTATGTGAAGTTGCTTTCTTTATGCTTACCAACGCACGCTAAGACAACACGTATTACAATATTCTTGCTTCCTTACATGTTAAATATCCAAACGTAATTTTTTCCTTGGAGTATCTAACTATAAGTAACAACTTCGAAAAATAATAAACTAACCCTGAATGTGTAGTTGCATTTAATCTCCAAAGGATCATAGAACAATTAGTTAACCACTGATGTGTTGCTTATTTCAGTAACCATCTATTGTGGAGCAAAATGTAGTACTATAAAACGATACCTTGGGGAAATACCTAACATTTATTGCAAGAGGCTTGCAGAATTTAACAATACGCCAACAAAGAAGTGAATAATTTTCCTTTTTGTTACCCACTGCAGATGTTTGTTGTTAAACTCCATAGTGACCTCGCCCCTGTCTCCACTAGCTATCATCTTTAGAATGTCATCTGCATTTGCTTGCGTGACTGTGCTGACGACATGGCATATCGTACCTCAGTACCTTAAAAACGCCACCAGGAGATTTCATGGCAGAGGTAAGAGACACAACCATTAAATGCCTCTCAAGTGATCAAATGGCTAATGTTACAAAAATGTGATGCAAATGTACCTTGGTCTATCTGCAGAATGCTTCCTTTTAGCGACCAGAAATGGCCCTAGAAAACCACACTTCAAAGCATATTGCCTGGAAAAAACGTCAATGTCACATCCAGATCTGTGATATTATTTGCACGATAAACAAGGTACTTTCGACCCTAAGAAAACACTACAGAACAACACAACAAAAATGCACTTTCATGGTTGAAGTCTTTATACACACATTGAAGAGTACTAAGTTTGAAACACTTGGGGTTTTTTTGCTTTTTTTTTAATTTTTTTTTTTCTTTTTGTTTTTTTCTTTTTCTTTTATGTTTTTTTCTTTGTTTTTTTTGTTTTGCTTTTGTTTTTTTGTTTTTTGTTTTTGTTTTTGTTTTTTGTTTTGTTTTGTTTGTTTGTTTTTTTTTTGATAAAAGGTTGAGGTTACTATCCTGGATCTCGCCTCTGATATCCAATAAACCAGGTTCAGTGTCGGAAACATGATTCTTTTATTTATCCACAAGTACAATATACAACAATGCACCACATAGTCAGGAGGCAGTAATTAAGGGTAGGACAGTCGCTGATAACAGGGCCAACCAAATACACAATAATGTAAACCTTTCTACTTCAGTCCTACGTAACAGGAATTGGATAATCATTGGCCCATGCATGTTTCATAACAAGAGAAAAGTTCTGCATAAGTCCCCAAAATGACCTAATTTTTGAAATTCTTTACAAGGCATATCAGAGGTGTGCGTTTGTTTCATTTATTTTACTTTTATTTATTTATTTATTTTTTTTTTTTTTTTTTTTAAATATTGTTTTTGCATTTTTTTTCATTTTTTTTAAATTTTTAAATTTTTTTTCTTTAGCTATTTCTAGCTCCCGATCATGGACACCTAGCACATTTGTTTTTCATAGTTCACATTGGCTCGCAGATAGTAGCCGGCCAGTAGTGGGCTATGCAATATTTTGATTCAGAGCTCTACAAGTAGTTCTGGTCAAAGAAGAGATAATGGGTACAGGTACCATCATCAAGGCCTGCTCAGTTGATTAAAAAATCCATGGAAAGAAATATTTGCATGTGCTTATTTTGACTCTGAAGTTTTCTACTTGGAAACGGTTGAGGAGTATAGGATTTCTTATTCTACCCAGGTGGGAACTTTAGGTTTTGCGGCAATTGAACTGTTTAAACAGACCATATTAAAGTAGAAACACATATATTTTACATGGTGTCTGAATTAAGCCATGCCTGTATTCAACACTTTCTATGACACAGATTTTGTTTTATACTTACCAACGCAATTCTGAGTCGGAGGAAATTAATAATGTGGATAAATCCACAGTTACAATGGTAGCGTGATGAAATGAGGAAGATAAGAAGCCTCGCTGACATTATATTTTTTTTAGAATAACATAAAAAAGCTTCTCAAAGGTGATTTTCCTTTGTTCGTCAGAAGTAATTAACATGGTGCTGGGAAATCAAAATATGCACACCAAAGAAGACCAACTTGAGAAGCAGACGTTGATTGTGAATGTAAGCAAGCATAATTAATATCAGCAAGTGAGAAACGATTTTGCCTATGTATTTTTTTATTCATTTCAAACAGTAGCAAACTCTATCTAACATTGTGTATATGCGGTAGTTGGTACTGTTTAATATACTGTTTGCACAAGCATAAGTACAGACTACCACCCGACCTACCTGACTGATTGACATGTTATCATGTGTGCATACTGGCCATGTTATTGATAGCACCATATAGTCACACTCCCCCACAATGCAAATGGCCAGAGGACCTGTTATGTGCTCGCGCATGAAAACTATTCACATGCAACACTTGTAAACCTGGTTAATTGTGTGGGTTTTTTTCTGCTTCTTGCTATCTGATTGTCTGACAGTGATATCAAGCCTAATCAGAACATTGGTTATATTTCCCTGATCACCTCAATATAATGTTATATAATTCCATTGAGTAATGCTAAAGGTATTGTATAAGATATTTCTGGGTAGTGAAGTATAAGTCATGCAGTGTGGGGAGCCTTCCTGTAATCAAGATGTTACAACTGCAGATAGGGTAAAACAATGGCAAGGTGCTTGCATCAAGACATAAACTCTGTATCCTTTTTGCTTTCATGATAAGATCCTTGCCTTGTACATGCCCAAACGTTCGACACTTCTACACCTGATTAGGGGAATTAATGTTCCACAACACTATTTGAACGAGAAGACAGAGAAGTTCATATTCATTCATTCAGAGTGTCCCTGGTAATCATAAAGTTTACTTTCCATAGGGGGCCATGTTGCATGTATTCTTCCATAATAACATTAGTATAAATGTTGTATGCAATAAACAAAAAACAAACAAACACCCCCTCCCCCCCCAAAAAAAAAAAATATTTAAAAAAAAATAAAAAATAAAAAAATGCAAATATAACGCTTCTGAAACATTAACTTATGAGAAACAGGTGGTATCAAAATTGAGGGAACGTCAGTCTGCTCAATACTGAATATCCTAAAATCTACAAGGCAAAAATATTTCCACAAGTACCAAACATATCTTACAAAAGATCTACAAGAAGCCAATAAAGGAAAAATTCAAATAAAGTTCCACATTAGACTAAGATCAATTTCTTCTGCATATAAATTAGTGAGTATATGATTATTGGTCAATGTTAGCTGAAAAGAAAATAATAAATTTAGTGGATTTTTGCTTATTATTGAAAGACTTTCTTGAAATAAAACAGTAGAGTAGAATATCTACATATCCTTTAAATAAACTATATAGACTAGCATTACATGGGCAGCCTCTCTTATCAGACAAAATATATTTCCAAGCTAAGGTAGTAGTTGCAAAATGAGTATGTTTAGAATTGCAAGTGGAAAATAGCTTTGGATTAATTTACAAGATGTATTATTTTTAAATTTTGACAAACAAATATTAACACATCAGGTACAAAAGAAGGGATTGTCAGAAACGATACATGCGCAGTACACTATGAATTTAGTCACTACAAAAGCTGCAAATCTTGTTCTTTAGAAATCCCATATTGACTTTGTCTCTTGTTATCTTTTGCGTTTCTTCATTGTATAAAATCTTGTAACATAAGGATTTCATGTTACTCATGGCAATAGACAGTCTCTCATAGTCAATAACGTTAATAACATGCTACATTAATAAATAGGAAAAAAACAGAGCACACTTCAAAGAATATTCTCTGGAAAAAAGTTAAGGTCACATCCAGATCTATAATATTTGCCTGATAGACAAGCTACTTACGACTCTCGCTAAACGCCAGAACACAACACAACAAGGCTGTACTTTTATAGTTGAAGTGTTTACATACATATCAAAAGGCACAAAGTTTGAAACACGTAATTGTTTTGTTTGACCTCATTCTGTAATTTCCTGGTTTAAGTGCATATTTACATATCAAAAAGTATCAAGAGCTGTTTTTCTTTTATTCAAGATTGAAAAAAATGTGAAAGAAAAGGGAAAGAGGAATGCATGTAAGTTTTAGACAAAACAAACAAATTTCATGTCAATTGAAGGATACAAAGACAACAAGCCCTCGTAGACTATAATCACCACAAAGCACTAGGGCTCACTCATTTCATGGCAAAGATGTTGAGCTTTATTTATGTTAAAGCAACAGTGTTTTGTGTGTTAATGTGTGCCAAGTATTAAAGTTGTAGTGATAAGTGATATGTCCACTCTTTAGCAGCATTTCCACATTCCAAACCTGAAGACACTTTCACCGCTATAAAATGATTTCCATTATGTGCTCTTACGTTTCCTTAACCTTAGTCTATTTGAAACTTGGGAGAAGTTGAAATTAGCATCAACGCACAAAGGCACATAACAATAAAAAAATTGTTGGCGCCACGTCTGATACAAATTAAGGTCTGGGGTCCCAAGAAGTGCCTGTATTAAATTATAAAGCAATTGGCTCAGCAGTATGGGAGATGAGGATTTTGTTACAGTTGGTCAAAACTCGAGTGCAAAAACAAAAAACAAAAAACAAAAAACAAAAAAAAAACAAAAACAAAAAACAACAAAAAAAACAAACAAAACATCAAAAAGCAAAGGGGCATGGTTACTTGAACAAACTTGGTAGAAACCCACCCATGGAATATTCTGCCCATGATTGCAGTGAATCTTGACATTGGTCTTGGGGAAAAATGAATAACGAATGATCGATGGATACTTTGGATGTTTAGTTATGAGATCAGCTCCGATGACTAGTTAGATATGCTAAAAAATGAATATAAGGTAGAATCATATTATAGCATAAATATGCGAACTATTTTGGTAAAAACCCACCAAAAGGACACCCCATCAAAGTTTGAATCACACCTGGATATTGCTTTTAGTAACGAACATATGTAATGTTGGGTAGAGCTAATCGTCCTTTGAGCTCAGTGGAATGATACAATCAGCAAAAACAAATAATAAGTGATATCAAAGTAAAAATGTTTGCTAGGAGCAGGCTGTCAACGAACACACATATTCGTTGGAAGTAGGTATATAACAGAAATGTCAGAACAAGCTGGCCATTTACTCACTCACTGCTGCAGTATCTGTATCTGTTGTTGCCATTAATTTCATATATAAAAAATTTGATCCATTTTTGTTTCTTTGATCCAATCATGTATATTTATAGTGGTAAATTCAATATGTAAAGGTTAGCAATATTATATAAACAGGTTTTTTTCGGTTTTGTTACAATGGACTTTATGCCAACTTTGTCACTTGATAAAGGCAAGTTACAAGTTATGAACCCAATCCTCTTATACACTCCAACACTTCATATCCCAAATGTTTAAAAACAAATCCCCTTCTTATAAAAACTTACTTGCGCACATCATGCACTATTTAGTAAGGTCAGTTTAAGGGTCTGAAGTCAGAAGGTGATTTTAATAGTATAATGTCACACAATTTGGCAGCAATCGTGGAATTCCACTACAGGCGACTAAAGGTGGCTTCACTCCCCTTTTCATCATACATCCCCTCAAATGACAGCAGATGTGCAAGAAGCTTACCATCTTCGAATTTCAACTCAAAGGAACTCAAGTAGGCTTACATGGTGGTTACACTGATTATATCCTTTTAAATAATTTTATACATCAGTCCTAAGGTGATAACGGGGATTCATTAGGCAAAATCCAGCTCGCTACGATGTAGACGTTCAGCATAAAGAAATAGTCAATTAAGTGTGTGTGTGTGTGTGTGTGTGTGGGTGTGTGTGTGTGTGTGTGTGTGTGTGTAAATACGTGAGCGATAATAAGTAGCTGTCATCGGGAATCCCTATGAGGGGGATTATAAAAGTCCAAGGACAATGGATGCCAAAAGAGATAGTGGTAAAATAAGCCCCAAGGTGGATCAACTTTTTTGTCAAATGACGTCAATCAATGTTATAACTTTGTGAATACAGTAATGTTAACCAAAATATGTATATTATGTTGAAGATAAATATGGTTATATACTCTGAAATATACAATAACATTTGTAAATGAAGGAATCATACAAAAACAGTGACGAAAAATGCACAAATGTGACTGCACAGTAAAACAAATGCGAGCATATTTTTAAAAGTAAGTATTTATGCTAAATAATTAGCCAATTTAAAAGAAACAAAATGAACTTGCCAGCAGGATAAAATCAAATACTTACAACAAAAAGTGAATTAAATTAAAAGAAAATAGAATAAACGACTTAAATAAAATCATAACACCAAAAAATAAAATGAAGTAAAACCAATAAAACAATATATAAATGCTTATATCAATACTCAACAACACAAAATCAAATTAAAAAAAAAAACAGATATAAAATAGGATAAAAAAATTGCCTTGCTACTGCCACAACCATTGCTGTATTACTGGACCTTGGTGTCACGACTGGGAATCCTACTGCCACTAAACGGACGTATTTTGTACCAGGGAGCATACATTATTTCATAGATACGGTTTCATAATTTTTAATGAGCATGGATTTTCTATAGATTATTATTACATCACATATTTCTTCTATTACTTGCTATGCTTTAGGGTCAAGGGAAACATGTCATGTTCACTTTCTATACCATCAGCTTCCATAGCTTTTGCACTGCCCTAGTGATTCATGACATGGTCTGGCCTGTGTTCCACATATCAGTCCAAATAATCAACACTGTTCAAGTCATGTTGCTCTCGCTATTGGCAGGCTCAGCAGCTGTGGCTGATGTAGTGGCAATCAACCACTCCTGGTCCTGCAAAATAGCGATCAAAAAACCATGTTAACCGCTAGGGCCTCCGGTTATGCAAAAGGCATCCAGGTACATAGGGATGCCCATGAGGAGGGCATATATCTATGTCTCATCCATGTGTATGCCTGGATCCACGCCTTCAGTAAGGTCTTCTCTCATGTGATAACGTTTTACGTTTAACATAGCTATGCAGGGCAGTGGGCAACACATTTCTTATATATTGAAGGAAAAAACACATAGGTCCCATGCTTATTTTTTTAAAAGCAATAACAACATTGTTGCATGCATTTTGTACATTGTTTTCTAATATTTAATACAAGCAAACTTCTAGATTTAACAGATGATGTACAAAATGAAAAAAGAAAAAATGAAAAAAAAAACATTTTTCCTATATCTGCATTTTTATTTTGATAGCTCATGATCTGGTGAAAGTAGTATGTCCGTTTCCAATTTTAGGCTGGTTGGTTTGTGCTGAATGTTCCTTCTTCAATACCGTGGTCATATAACATATAGGTGCATGCCCCTTTGATGCAGAGCGGACTTTGAATGAATGAAAATAATGCATATCAAAGCATTCTTGGAATATAATCATTGGAATGATGGCATTGATGATCATAAAGTGCAAGAACGGTTTCATTCTGTAGTTAATATTCGTCTTTTAATCCTATAAATAAAAGGTTTGTGGGGACTAATAATGTATAAGCATTGTGTAGAGTATAGGCTTTGAGAGTCCTGCAAGCTATGGGATAGAACTCATCAACTCAATCTGTGGATAAAAGTATGACATGTATGCATGCATTGTTAAATATTTGGGTTATTTTTGAAAGGTAAGGCAATACCCGCATATTACATTACCTGCAATTGCTAGAGCAAACTAAGTATACGTGTTACCTCTTGTAATTGTAAATCTGGTGAAAAGGAAGGTGAATGATTACAATGTGCACAGGTCAACTTCACTAGAATGTCATATCTAAACACAGGCACACACAAACCATTTCTCTCTCTCTCTATTTCTCTCTCTCTCTCTCTCTGTATCTGTGTGTGTGTCTGTCTCTCACTGTCTCTCTG
>CAXHWN010002550.1:71400-93900 GCA_964020975.1 Hermodice carunculata
TCTGTCTGTCTCTCTGTCTGTCTGTCTCTGTCTGTCTGTCTCTCTCTCTGTCTCTCTCTCTGTCTCTCTCTCTGTCTCTCTCTCTTTCTCTCTCTCTCTCTCTCTCTCTCTCTCTCTCTCTCTCTCTCTCTCTCTCTCTCTCTCTCTCTGTCTTTCTCTGTGTGCTCCCGGCATTGATAATTATGCTAACCATTTCACTTGGTAAAGATGTTTGAAGAATGCCTGATTAACTGACCAAGCAGGACCTTAGGATTGAACGACTTTTCATGGGTACTAGAATAAACCTTTTCCATGACGAGAACGCAAGAACGTATCCAATCACTCTCGAATGTTTTCATAGACAAAGTACCGTTTTAAGGCTTGCCCATGATTTTTTTGATATGGTGTAAAAGTATTTTGCTGGGTGTATCTTGATCTCTTAAACTAAAGGCAGGAAAAAATTCCTAGTACCGTTATATGTCTAAACACACGTTACGATTATACCAAGTAAAACAGATCACTATAGCTCTTAACATCAAAAAAAAATGTTTAAATTATTCAAGAATTGTATCTTTTCGATCTGTGACGTTTTGCAGCTGATTTAGTGAATAAAATGATAAACATTACGCAATCAATTTTAAAATTCAATACATTTTAAGTACTAGTATTATTTTTTTTTTAATTAAGAATATTATTACTAAATGTTCATTCATGTGTACTTCAAAGCTTAAAAATTCATATTGTTTCAATGTCCTAGATAACTATGTATTTTTGCACCTAATTATATTGTGTCGATCAATGAAGTTTGCAGCTGATTGAATGAATAAAAAGGGACATTACACAATCATTATTTAAAATTCAGTATATCTCAGCCAACAGTACTGTCTATTCTTCTCCAAGCAAAGATATTATTACGTAATGTTTATCCATGCGTATTTCAAAGCCAAAATTCGATATTTTCTCAAAAGTCCTCAATAATAATGTATTTTCGTGCCTAGTCGCAAAATGGCAACAGATATCATATACGTACCTTGTACATGTTTTATTTGTGTTTTCCATATAATTTGGCCATCTGATGGTCAAGAAACAATACAGTGCAATATTATACAGACATGCATTTTTTGTAACACTAGTATTCCTGTATAGAAAGGTACTGCAGCGCGGGTAAGAAAACAAGCGGCACTGAGACAGTAGTATTGTCATGGGCAAACCCCACCATATTGTGCAAAACAAAAACAATCCATTCAGGTCAGCCCTATCTGTACTGTGATGGTTAACTTTATGTAGAATTTGCTGTCAAGTGGATGGTAACTAGTAGGGATAAAGATAAAAAATGTTCAAGGTTAGCATGTAACCAGAAGGCACAAATATCGCAGAACACGTGTTCACCAGACTCCAGGAATAACCCAGTCATCTGATTATGTATTAGTTATACAGACATAAATTTGGAAATGACTTTAGGTTTACTGCAAAAAAGGTCACTATATGACGTGATTGAAATATAATTGTAGATCAGATTGTAAAGATTGGACAGCTATAATATTTATGTGCGAATGGACAACAGTTTTGTCATAGTACTTTTATATGGTATTGATGATGCCCCATGAATAATTTATGCTGACTCTTGAATTTACGGGCGAGACAACTACACAATTGATTGTGACGTCAGGCATATAAGGGGCCTTCTCCAATTCATTATGTGAAGTATATTCCTTTATGCTTCCCAACGCATGCTAAGACAACACGTATTACAATATTCTTGCTTCCTTACATGTTGAATATCCAAACGTGATTTTTTCTCTTGGAATATCTAACTATAAGTAACAACTTCGAAAAATAATAAACTAACCCCGAATGTGTAGTTGCATTTAATCTCCAAAGTATCATATAACAATTAGTTAACCACTGATGTGTTGCTAAATACATTACCCATCTCTTGTGGAGCAAAATGTAGTACTATAAAACGATACCTTGGGGAAATACCTAACATTTATTGCAAGACGCTTGTAGAATTTAGCAATACGCCAACAAATAAGTGAATAATTTTCCTTTTTTTACCCACTGCAGATGTTTACTGTTAAATTCAATTGTGACCTCGCCCCTCAGTCCACTTGCTATCATCCTTAGAATGTCATCTGCAATTGCTTGCGTGACTGTGCTGACGACATGGCATATCGTACCTTAGTACATTAGATATGCCACCAGGAGATTCTATGGCAGCTGTGAAAGATACAACCATTAAATGCCTCTCAAGTGATCACATGGCTGATGCTACAAAAATGTGATTCAAATGTATTTTGCTCTATCAGCAGAATACTTCCTTTTAGAGACCAGAAATGGCCCTACAAAACCTGCTGGTACTGTCCATGGCAAGAGACATCATCTGGTACTGGATTACCCTTCTTAGCATACTACAATCAAAAATAGAATAAACAAAACAAAACAGACCATACTTCAAAGCATATTCCCTGGAAAAAACGTTAATGTCACATCCAGATCTGTGATGTTATTTGCACGATAAACAAGGTACTTATGAACCTAAATAAACACTACAGAACAACACAACAAAGATACACTTTTATGGTTGTAGTGTTTATATACACATTGAAGAGTATCAAGTTTGAAACACGTGGGTTTTTTTTTTTTTTTTTGTTTTTTTTTTTTGTTTTTGTTTTTTTTTTTTTTTTTTTACATCATCAAGTACTTAGATGGCTTGAGTGCTTATCTTATATCAAAAGCATTAAGCTCTAAACATAGAGTTCTTTTTAAAGGGGAGAGACAAATGCATGTAAGAATCAAGGAAAAAAACAAACAACTTTCATATTGATATAACAATACAAGGACAACAAACCTTCGTAGACAATAATAACTACAAAGCACTATAGCTTACTCATTTCATGGAAAAGATGTTGGACATCATTTGCTTTAAAAATTCAGTGTTTTGTGAGTTAATGAGTACTGAGTAATAAAGTTGAAGTGATAAGTGATATGTCCACTCTTCAGCAGCTTTTCAATAGTTTATCCGAATTGATTTTGAATGCAAACTGATCTCCATTTTTTTCTCAACATCACCTGCAGCTCTTACTGTGCGCTTACTTCCGTTTAGCCTGGTCTACTTAAAACGTAGAAAAACTTGAAAATAGCCTTAACACACAAAGACACATAATAATAGAAAGAAGTGGAGGGATCACCCCTTACACAAATTAAGGTTGCATTCATTAAGCAATGGTATTGGCGGTTTGGGATTTTGTAATAGATGGGCAAAAGTTGAAACAAAAAAATTCAACATAAAAAACATCAAAAAGCACCAGAGCATGACTATTGGAACAAACTTGGTAGAAACCTTCCCATAACATATTCCACCCAAATTTGCAGTGAATCTTTGCAGTGGTCTTTGAGAAAACGTAAACAACTTGAATCATGGATAATGTATGACAGACGGACAGATGTCGGATGCCTAGTCATGACATTAGCTCAGGTGCTAAGTCAGATAGATTACAAAAAATGAAATAAAAGATAAAATAACATTGAAGCATAACTATTAGAACGCATTTGAGAGAGACCCATCCAAAGCACATCCCGCCTATGTTTGACATGCATCTGGGTATGGCTTTTAGAGTCAAACATGTGCTCAGCGTAATGATATATTGGAAAAAAATTAATGTCATTATTGCATAAGGAGGGGTTTTGGCTGATGTTGCAATTGACTTTATGTCATCTGTGTCAGTTTATAAAAGTAAAGGTGCAAGTTATAAAACCCATTCCTCTTATACAATCCAACAGTTCAGATCTAAAAATATTTAAAAACAAATTCACTTGGGTCTGAAAAACAACTTGCTTATACAATGCACTTTTTTGTAAACTCAATTTAAGGATGTGATGTTAATTTTAAATATCAAATGTCACATAATTTGGCAGTCATCTTAGAAATTGACTACAGTCGCATCTAACAGTCTGAGGACAATTCAACTACAGTCACTTGCCATGGTTAAAGAGTTCGAAAACATACTTGTGTACTTTTCCATGTTGTCAATTTTGTTTTTTGGGAGTCGCATTTGTCTTGATGCTACCCTTTTTTCACCCGCTTTTTCAGCACAATTCACCTAAAGTATAGCATATGTACTACACAGAATCCCATCTGAGGCGTGTTAGGGATTCTGCCAACTTTGACCTTGTCCAGCAGGCCTAAATTAATTATTTGGCCCTTAAAACTGCATATTTTCTTAATCTCGTGGATGTCTACATTTGTTATAACAGAATATCGAATTAAGTTAGAGATGTGTTTATAAATTTTGTACTCTTTTCTGAGCTGGTATAGATTCGCTATTTTATATCAGCATATTTGCAAAATTTTCAATTGAAAATTCTGCCAGCTATCTGTAATCTTTAAAATCCTCTGCAGGAAATATATATATATACATTTCGGTATTGGGATAAAACTGATTTTGATGAAACTGTATAAAAGTTGGAAGTTGGCTCACCATGCTGTAATTTGTTTCCATTTTTTGACCTGCAAAGGTCACGGATGGAAGAGCCGAAAAACAAATCTGAAATTTTTACTAAGTTAGAAATGTATCTTGGATTACCCATTTATTTTCAGATGACACATTGTTGCAGTTAGAAATGTATCTTGGATTACCCATTTATTTTGAGATGACACATTGTTGCGTCTTTGCTTCATGTCATTTTAAAATGTGATTGAAATTGTGAAAATTGACTTGGAGAAAACTGTTGGAAAGGTTGTGGCTCTGATTTGTACTCAGAACAGGCCATCACGTGAAAACTACTCATCCCCTCTAATCAAAATTTGATCACAAGGGGACTGAGAAGAGAACCTCCAACTTTGATGTACTTTTGCCAAAATAGACTGTTGCGTTGTGGTAAAACACACAAAGTTTGCATCTCAAAGTGTGCAAAGCAAGCCACATTGTTGGTTTCACTCTTATGGTTTCATATGCACCTAGCCAGCATCAAAGACAGAACATAGGGCAATAACGCATTCACCTGACATTGACCCTAACAGCAACTTTTGTCAAAATGGCTGCCTGCAATTGGGTCCACGTGTGGGTTGACAGTTTCCTTTGCAATGTTTGCTTGGGTGGCAGTGTCCTCTTGTCTCCTCGCTCACTCACTTCTCATCTCATCTCATAGGATCAATGAACAACGTAACCTCACCTCTCAGGGAATAAATATTTTGTTCTTTCATTAATATCATAAAACATAGAAATAGCTATACTTATTTCGGGTCTTTAAACTGCACCTGAATCAATTGACCAAATTTATGTAGGTTCGTGATTGCATATAAATAATATTTTTGTGGCTGTATTATATGCAGGAAGTGCAATATAAGATTATGCTAAAGTTCACACACAAAAATAGACGTTTTTTACTGCAAATGCCACATATGTTGCCTGGTACTACATCAGGACTGCATAAGCTATTGGCAAGAATGGAACCAGTCAAATCATGTTTTCACTACTAGTGCACTGACACTAAGATTTGACGATCTTTTTTGTGTATAGGAGACAAATGGCCCTTTGTAAAAGTATTTGCAGTAACACTACCATTGATAGTTTTTGTTGTTTTTGACCCAAACGCTAAATCTCTTGGCTTGAAAAAATAAGTCGTCTTTAGTTTCTGTTGTTTATAACCCAAACCCTCCGTTGGCTTCAAAAAATGAGTCGTCCTTTGAATATAGGTATCATTCTAGTTTTGTTTGTTTGTTTGTTTTTTTTCTGTTTGCTGGTTTGTTTGTTTGTTTTATTTTTTTCACACACACAGGGCCTCGGTACTTGCAAAAAGAATTATCGAGCCCCTGTCCACGGAGAATAACAATTGATCCCCTCAAAGAAAGGAGTGCATGCTGAAAATGGCAGTGCATCATGTGTACAATGCTTTAGCAGTTACATTATAGCCAAGCGCACACATTATTCTTTACGTAAATAAAAAATAAAGGAGCATGTTGCCACATAAGGTCAAAGTGTATACAGCACATAATAATGCAACTGATGGCTTTAGATAATATGTTACTATGCCGTAATAGAGATCTTGAGAATTACGTTAAAAAAGAAAGGGTTATTTTATCTTAATTGTGCCTGAGAAATCCAAAACATGAAGAAAAAAGTGTAAATGCACTAACATCATTCTGTATTGTTCTACATAGGTAGATGCTAAATACATTACGCAAATATAGTCAAATTTTGCAATTCCACACTGAGGTACCTTCGTGTTTACAGTGTATGAAAATTAGGTGAAGTACTGCTGTCTAAATATGTGAATGTATACTTCCTTTGAGAATGATGATCCCATATTGGACACAAGGATGGCTCCATAAAATGACTGTGTTCAAGTAGTCCGTTATAGGTTATGGTGCTATAATTGAACATTTCCGGACACTATCTTTAAGTAAAACTAAAAAAAAAAAAAAAACATTGACATGTGTGCAGCGCTTATAGCTAAAGCAAACGTAAAGCATTTAGTCTGAATTAAAACTGTAGCACTGATACAGGTTCCTGTTAGCCATGAGTTTCGTTTCTGTAAAATAAATCTGTTAGGAAAGTGTAAGATACTTAGCCTGAGTCTTGACATTTGGCTGTAGCACAACCCAAAATAAAAACTTGTGGCATAAATTGCTGCACATATTTCTGCATATTTCATCCAGCTTTTTAAATGTTTATGTAACAAAAATTGATATTATGTATGCTTCAACCACAGATTGAAAGCAATATAAACATGAGAATTAACGAAGTACCATTTAAACTGATAATGCATTCAAGCTGCACGACACACACCTATGCATGGTACTTCATTATGACATGTCTTTTAAAATATGTGGTTGACCAGCAACTAAATAATTATGTTCGTTTGTATTTTCAGTTTCTAGTTTGCCACTTCAAATATCTGCAATTTGTAAATAAAGAAATTATGTCATAGAAAGTTCAAATATAAGTCAGTGAACATCCATAAAAAAGTGCATATGCAAATGAGTTTTTTCCCTCAAAGATGTGTAACCCGTTAACAACATCCTGTTTAGGCATATGTGTTCTTGCCATTGTTAAGGACAAAATGGTTAATAGTAGTGGTTCTGTCATTTACAGCTATTCTGACTGTCCGCAGATGGTTAACCAATTCCCATGTTGTATATGAAAACATCAATTTCACTACACTAGCCATGTGACTCTGAATTAGGTAAATGTAACGTCACGCATCTCATTTAACGCTTTTGCAGGATTCTTATCATGTGTCACATTAAAGTTGTAACTGCACTAATTTTCCAAACTCTAAAAAAAACTAACTATTTGCAATCCACGTAACAAATACGCACTATTGAAGTGCATAGAAAAGAGAAAGAAACTGAATTAGTTTTTTTTTATGAATCTTGAACATGAATCTGCTGTCACGCAAATCTGACAAATATGTCTTTTAAAAAAATTATGACGTGTATAAATCAGCTTCCAAGAAAATAGATTTTGCTACTTTCACTTCTCTTTTTCACACGCATCACCAACATTTTTAGGCCTACCGCTCATCACATCACACACACTCTAAGCCGGCTTCTTTGTCATTCTTCCTTAATATCTTACTTTTTAAAACAGCTGCCTATCCCTACTTCCAATTGCTTTATGGTATAAATAGGTGCAGAAGTTCACTTGTGTCAGACATTTTTTATGATCAATGTGTTAATTCAATATAGCATTTTCTCAAACTTAACTTCATTACAACATTTTTGCTTCAATTTGAGAAAAAAGGTGGACGGGTGAAGCTAATTAAAGCCCCTAATTTATTGACTTAAATGCTATCTCTTTGGTTACATGATAGCAATAAGATTGGGTAACTGGGTGTTGTTAGAAGTTCAGGGCAAGACAAATCCCTGCAGCCAGAGCAAGCAAGGAGGAATGGGGGTGAAAACCACCTTATGAAATGGCCCTAATCCAGGTATCTTTAGCTGAAGGGTACACAGTATGAAGAGTAGACTTCTATTTGCTCATGGTATCAATTCAGGTTATCTAACTTTTAAAAAATACGAAACATCTCTTCACTTAAAAAAAATGAACTCCGGACACAAGTAGTCGGTTCCATGCACAATACACTGTGTCCATTTATTTCTTTGGTATATACCAGACCCCGCCATTACTTATACATATATCAGTCTTCTCTATAAGACATCTGGTTCAACCTAGAAAAAAAAGTTGGGGTTACTCTCCTGGATCTCGCCTCTGATATCAAATAAACCAGGTTCAGTCAACATGATTCTTTTATTTATCCACAGGTACAATATATGACAATGCACCGCATAGTCATACGAAAAAAGCCAGGAGGCAATAATTTAAGGTATGACAGTTGCTGATAAGAGGGTCACCCAAATATACAATATTATAAATTAAAATGCAGTTTTAACGTTAATGTAAATTAATTTGCAAGCAGAGATATCTACTTAACACTTGTGGACTTTGCAGACGTTGATTGTGAATGTAGGCAAGCATGATTAATATCAGCAAGTGAGAAACGATTAATCATCAGTAGAGAGTACCACTCGACCTACGTGATTGATTGACATGTTATCATGTGTGCATATTGGCCATATTATTGATATCATAATATAGCCACATTCCCCCACGATGCAAGGCCAGAGGAGCTGTCATGTGCTTGCATATGAAAATTATTCACATGCAACACTAATAAACCCAGTTCATTGTGTTGGTTTGTTTCCGCTTCTTGCTATCTGATTTTCTGACAGTGACATCAAGCCTAAGCAGAACAATATATATTTCCCTGATCACCTCAATATAATTTTATATAATTCCATTGAGTAATGCTAAAAGTATTGTACAAGATATTTCTGGGTAGTGAAGTGTAAGTCATACAGTGTGT
The DNA here is from genome assembly GCA_964020975.1 of Hermodice carunculata. Taxonomy (NCBI): domain Eukaryota; kingdom Metazoa; phylum Annelida; class Polychaeta; order Eunicida; family Amphinomidae; genus Hermodice; species Hermodice carunculata. The sequence continues at coordinate 80,251 of CAXHWN010002550.1, forward strand.
GGAACCTCCCTGTAATCAAGATGTTACAACTGCAGATACGGTAAAAAAAAATGGCAAGGCGCTTGCATCAAGACATAAACTCTGTATTCTTTTTTGCATCCGTGATAAGATCCTTGCCTTATACATGCCCAAACGTCTGACACTTCTACACCTGATTATAGGAATTAATGTTCCACAACACTAATTAAACGAGAAGACAGAGAAGTTCATATTCATTCATTCAGAGTGTCTCTGGTAATCATAAAGTTTACTTTCCATAGGGGGCCATATTGCATGCATTTTTCCATAGTCACATTGATATAACTGTTGTATGCAATAACTTAACTAAAAAAACCGCAAGTATAACGCATCTGGAACATTACCTCATGACAAACAGGGGGTATCAAAATTGAGGGTACGTCAGTCTGCTCAATGCTGAATATCCTAAAATATACAAGGCAAAAATATTTCCACAAGTACCAAGCATATCTTACAAAAGATCTACATGAAGCCAATAAAGGAAAAATTCAAATAAAGTTCCACATTAGACTAAGATCAATTTCTTCTGAATATAAATAAGTGAATATACAATTATTGCTCAATGTTAGCTGAAAAAAATAATAGATTTACTGGATTTTTGCTCATTATTGGAAGATATACTTGAAATAAAACAGTAGAGTAGAATATCTACATATGCCGTGAATAAACCATAAAGACTAGCATTACATGGGCAGCCTCTCTTATCAGACAAAATATAATATTTCCAAGCTAGTGTGGTAGTTGCAAAATGAGTATGTCTACAATTATAAGCAGAGAATAGCTGGGGATTAATTTACAAGATGTATTATTTTTAAATTTTGACAAACAAATATTAACACATAAGGTACAAAAGGAGGGATTTTCAGAAACGATACATACGCAGTACACTATGAATTTAGTCAAAAAGCTGAAAATCTTGTTCATTAAAAATCGAATAGTGACTTTGTCTTTTGTTATGTTTTGCCTTCCTTAATTGCATAAAATCTTGTAACAGAAGGACTTCATGCCAATGTATCATATTCCAGAATTGAGTAACTATGTGTTCCGGTAATATTCTACTTGGCCAGAAGTACGGGCCACCTTCGTATATGATTAAGTCCGATTATATGAACATACAGGGATAAATTGTGCTTGGAGCACTAATATTTCAGTGAGTCTTATATGGACGTTTCAAAATCTATCTCGTATAGGTACTAACTTTTTAAATGTTTCACTTTTTGTACAAACTGGATAAATGCATAGGGTGAAAGGAGACCGTCAGAAAATAGGTCAAAATGTTTATACACAGGGCAGGTTGGTTTTCAAAACCATTGTGCGAGGTCAAATTCAAGATAGTCATTCTATATTTAAACGTTTGGCAGTCTGGTGTTTTTAGTGACACCTCATTGCGAAGGTAAACTACTATATGTTGATACCTTTCTTGCAAATACGTTTCAACCTGAATGCTCCTACTTTGCTGTATAGTGGGGCATTCACTAGTTCCTATATGTTTGCGAAGTCTTAACATCATAATCAAGAAGTTTTGATGCATGTTCATACATTCTTAGAATGTATGTGGGTTGACTTTGCCAAGTATAAAATAAAGGCACCAGCCACTATTACCAAAAAAGGTGTGTCCAGGATTATTGGTCTGCAAAATGATCTTTTTGTTTGTGGCTGTTATTGTTGCAAGGCTACATGTATCAATAGCGAATACGACCACCATGCTTCTGTGAGCAAGCTTGGATAAGGCTTGGGTTCTTCATATACATCCCTGATTAGACAGCCAAGCACATCCCATACATGCTCAATGGATGAAAGGTCAAGAGAACAAGCTGGCCATGGCAACAATGAGATATTGAGCTGCTGTAGATACTGTATGTGTACTCAGCAATGTGTGGTCATGCGTTATCTTGTTGAAACAATAGCCCTTAATATTGTTGGATCCATTTGGCAACTGTGGGCAGAATCTCATCCACAGAGTACTGGTCTGTAAGTGTCCCATCCAAACTAATGATAGCAGTCCTCCCTGTTGCTGTAATTGCCCACCCCCACCCAATCCTACACCCCCACCCCAACCGATACATCATGATACTGTCTCCTCTATAGCAGTCATGTTCAACCATACACCGTGTTTCATTGATTTCTGGTCCACGGTGCAAGTTCCTCACATGACTGTACCTGTTGTGTCTTGTGTATAAAGCTTGAGAGGAATGCGAATGGCATGGCAATATATACTCAGCCTGTTCGACATTAGCCTCCTGTTAATGATAGATTGTAATGCTCTGATGATGCAGGCCCAACGGCAACGCTTAAGGTACGTTTTTGTAGAGAGAAACATGTGCCTTGTGACAGACTGGATCAAGTAATGGTCATCCGTTCCATCTGACAGTCCTGGGTGGCGAGATCCAGCCTTCTTCTTTCATCTTCTGGTTTCCTAGAAATGGTCTTACCACATTTATACCGACAGTCTGGTTCACCCCATCATCCCAGCAATCCCTCACATGGAAAGGCCAGCTTTCAGCATCCCATAAATTCTACACCTGTCAAATTTGGGCAGTTGTGAGTGACCCAAACCTCATGGCATTGCGAATTCAGATAGATACCAGTAGTGTCATGGCCCCCTTATAAAGCCCAGAGGCACCTCAATAGCAGACAGAACTTTTGCATACCACATCCATATTTTACATACAAAGTCCAAATCAGAGAAGCCCATGTTACAACATGGATGGCGTCTTTCGTCCAAGTGCTATATAAGCTGCAATTTGGGATGCAATCAGTCCATTTATATATATTGTGACTCATCCAGTATCACTATTTTGTTGTGACTACATAATACTAATTCATGATTCTTTACAAAAGGATTACTTGAGCGTGATATCCTGATAAACAGCATTCTTTTGATATGTATATTTAATTGAAAGTATGATTCATAATGCATAAAGATTTATTTGTCATACAGAGCATGTACGTGAGATCTATCATGACTTTTCAGCCAATTAAAAGTCACTTCAACTTGACAGTGCAGCAGTTAGACCAGTTGATTAATTTGACACATGCATGCAATTAGAATGATGTAACCTTCGTTTGGTAGTAGCATTACCCTTTCCCTCATAAGCAAATGACGTTTCAATGTTTTGAAATGTCACCTGATGAGTTCACACCAGGTATAAGCTTATAAGGAGATGTATATATATCCATTTAGTTTATACGGTTTGCCTTTACATCCACCCACCCCCACACACACACACACATACAGAAAAATAAAGCAAGGAATGATAGAAAAACTGTTAAAGGCGAGAAGCCGCCATCAATAAAAAACGTGCGAGAATCAAATGCTGGGAACCCTACTGCATGGTGAACTGCTGATGACCCGTTTATAAATTCATTTCAGTGCGAATGAAAACCAAACAAAAAACAAACAAAAACAAAAAATAAAAATAAAAAAATAAAAAATAAAAACAGAAAACAAAAACAAAATAATGAATAAATGAATAAATAAATAAATAAATAAATAAATAAATAAATAAATAAATAAATAAATAAATAAATATGTATAATATTTAATGACCGTCTTCTGTTCAGATTTGCATTAGTTAGAAGGACAGTGCTTAAATAGTCAGGAACAACAACATGCACACGATTAAAAATAGTAGTGACAGTAGTTCTGAATTTTGAGCTTAAATAACAACTGGGGAAGAAATTGCAAAACATGAATATTGATGGAAACCATTAATATGCTGGTAAGGTTTCCCTTAGAACTGGGAACAAGTACCTCTATGTAAACGCACATCATGCAGTCCAGCTTTATCACTGATAAACAATTAAGTGGAGAGGCATTTAAGTAGTGAACCAGAACCATATTGAATCAGATGTTAATCATTTGCTTTGTGTACCATATAGGTATTGTCAGCACCCTGCTGTCGCTATCAGCATGATAATCATAATATGCATGCCAAGGAACAGATCATAGTTAAACCTGGAGCCCCTCCCACCCCCACCCCCCATTGTACCCGACCTGGCCTTTCATCTGCTGGGGGTATGGAGGTATACTTCCTCTAAAGTAGGGTTTTCATCATGACGGTCCCTCACAGTGATCCTGAAAGCTATGACTGTAGACCAATTCACTTTTGTTACATTTGATAGGTTCACTTTTATTGTAGTTTGATTGGCTTTGTTTTGAAACGTTTTTCCTCACTACTTCTATCATTTTTTCCTTGGCCTCAGTTTTATCAGCTGATCTTCTAAAACCGGTGACACGCTCTTCAAGGTATCAAAATAGGAACACTGTTGTTGCAATATGTGAATGTAATGATCAATGCTAGAGACCATACGGGTTTGCGACAGATAGTCGGGGCCATATATGTCAATATTATTTTACTTTTAATTGCTATTTCAGGCCACCTGCTGTATGTAATCATTATTCACTACTACCTAAAATCACATTTTTTTCTGCTTGTATAATGTTACTTCAATGTGTATTGCGACTCCACTTTTAAACTAACAGTGTTCCTCGAATATTACACCTTTCAATCTCAGAACCTGGCCTGAGAATTTTACCCAAATGGATGTACACGTACTGTTGAGAAACACTGATGCTATGAAGATAATTTAAAAGGACCGCATGTATAATAGCGTTAGATTGATTATTGGCATATTATTATGTACATCACAATGTATTCATATGTATAATCCCACTGTTGACTAAAAATGAGTTCACGTCAGTGGTTTGTATTCTCTTTTGGAGGAATCTTGTCTATCGTGTTATGCAACACTGCCTTGCTTGCATACACAAACAGACTCCCCATTAATATCCTACGTTTCCTGAACATTTGCACATTCACCAGCATAAAAAATGCAGTAATATCTCAAATATATGTTAAAACGATTAAAATTGCCAAAACTGTTCCATCAGACACTATCACTTTCCAAATACATAGAAATTGGGAAGAGGAATGCAAAGGCAATATTACAAGACCCCTTGGCCTCTTAAATATGTCGGCAATCTCCACGTATGATTTTGAACGAAGCCTACATGGGAGATGCCGTTCGTGTTTTGCTTGTTTTAAAGCACACAAATCTTTGTTATGGAACTTAACAATCACCATAACAAGTTATTCTGATTATAAAGTTCTTCATAATTGTGCAAATCAGGCCTTTGTTAGCTTGATTACCGACATGTCGGACTATCCCTTATTCATGACAATCTTTTCACTAAGCAACGTGGTAGGCCTAAGATGGGATAATCATCCCATTCTTCTATTGCACACAATGCACGACCTGAGATGGAATAATAATCTCATTCTTCTATTTCAAATAATGCAAGCTGAATCAAACTTTACCAGAATAGGGAATTTAACATGGGTTCACTTGTGTTCCATTTTAAAAAACTGGATTTCGGGAGTACAGGTTAAAGCAACATACAAAGACACATACCTGTCCATTATTCAATCCTTCCCTGTCCTTTTTAAAATGTGCTCAAAGGTAAAAACTCTTCGCAAGACAATCGCAACAGGGCCAGGATGTGTCAATTGTGGTCGCCTTACACGGGTCTGCGACCGTTCATATGCAATAATTTTACCGTTTAAGAGAAGTGCTTTAGACTCATATTCTCATTGGTGTTATCACACAAACCGCCATTTTCACTGGCTGATCATAGCAGATTATATTAGCTACCACATATGTTTGACATTTTTGTCACTGCACATGCCATACAATTTTAAGCATCCTTACTTTATTGATGAAATATTTATTTTGTTTGTAGAAGGAATCGCGGGCAACACCGTAATTAAGGATAAATACTATGGCAGTTGGAAATTATTAACAAGGACATCTCGAAATAACAAGATTTGTGTGTACTTTTTCAACCAGTTTCCTCGTTGTATTTCATTCAATATAGAATTTGTTTATCAGTTTTGCAGACATATGGCTAAGGAAACTGATACATTCAAAAATATATGGCAAAGAGTAGAATATGATGGGAATGGATATTTTCCATTCATTCGAAGTCCCGCAAATAAGTGCAACATATTTAGGTGGACCTTTCGAGCTCGAGAAATGTTGAAAATGTATGGTTTTATGAAGATCACCATGAAGCAAATGAGAACAATTGTGATAAAGAATGGAATGTGTGAAAATGGAAATAATTTGATTTATCTTATTTTGTTTCCAACACGCATTATTAGTGAGGATGATTCATGGGAATCTACTGGACATATTGTATGCTTTTATACATCTTTTAAATTCCCTGTCGAATCTGGATTTATTTTATTCAGTATATTTACTGGGTTAAATTCATGGTGTTACATTCAAACATACATAATAAGATCAGCAATGGAATACAACATAATTTATGAAATGTGTAGCAAAAAAAGGAGTGCGCATTCTTGTTCAGCTCTAATTGTAAAACCACGCATACAGGAACATGTTTATTTCAAAGTAAATAAAATAAGCTGGAGAGGACCAACGATTGGCAATTGCATGTATGGGGCAATTCTCTTTCTAGACGGCGATGATGTGGATATTTCAACAAGAATTGGTCCTATTTGTGATAGACACCCACAAGTGTCAAACTTTTCTAGAACTGTATCTCATATAACCTCTGGAAGATTTCTTACTATATTCTTTCACTTGTACGACTCGGAACATACACTTCGAATCAGTTTGGAGATAATGAACACACAATGTAACGGTCTTCCAGCAGTGTTCACATTGCTTCAAAATGCAGGTATTTTTTCAGGATTTCGCATAAGTTATGTACATTCTACCGTAAAAGTCTCCCTGAAAAGGGAAAGTAAATGTTTTGTTGTTTCCGCTCAAGCGAATATCCGGGGATCTCCAAAAACGCCAAACATGTTAATGACAGAAATTGAGGAAAAAAATTCCCTGTATAAAATTATCATTAATAAAATTCCAGTTGGTCTTGCACAGTTAACTGTGCACCTAAACGATGGAAATTCGTTTTACTCTAACACTTATGAGCATTTGCCACGAATACATGGCTTTACAATTGAAAGAATCATGGCAAATACAGAATTTTCTATTTCAATAACCAAACTGGTCTGTGAATCTCATTCTAGCACAGGTGTGAATGTGCTTCGGTTTTCTAGCACAGTACTATACTGTGTGAAGATGACATTGCAAAAATATTTTCGGCTGTTTTTTCATGTTGTACTTAGTGAACGTGAATTTCAAGATATAGAAAGTTCGGTATGCGTAACATATCTTCTGATTTCTCAAGCATGTAAAAACACATACAACTTACAATTGGTGTATACATGTGATAAAGAGGCACAACCAATCTGTCGAAACAAGTGGACATGGTGCAACATAGACATACCTGTATTCAAATTCTACTTTTTCCTGTTTGTTTTTTGTTATAAATCTGACTCTTCAAAATATTTGGTCATCTTTGAAAGGAACAATTCCTTCTCCACCCCAATTTGCCCCATTACGGTAACTCTTTACAAACCCAAGGCCAGAGGAATAAGGACTTCTACACATGACGCTGGTGTTGAATTTTATAGGAATGACTACGTGGATATTACTACGTCTTTTCATTCACGTGTACTCCAAACAAAGGTACCTTATTTAAGCTGGGATTATGCCTTTATTCTATGCAAAAAAGATGGGAACCATGTACTTGTTGTTAATGCAAAGTTTGAGATATCTATAGTTCTAGGTATGTATATATTAAACAGATGTAGATATTTGTCTGTTATTTTCATCGGTCTGAGACTCAATAGGGTAAGTAAACTGTACAGTGATACTTACTTTATTTCCATGACATGACTTTAAGTGTTTTTATTTTATATCTTTAAAAATTGATTACTTATATAATCAGTCTGTGCTTGTGGTTTTAGCATTATGTCATTACTGTTATAAAAAATATGTAGGAGGTCGCATTTCAGAAGAGCCTTAGGAAACATTATTGTGGACATGGAAGGATACAAGCATAAAACATTTAAATTAAGAACGATATTGCCCCATAACCTGTTGGGGCCCCTCAAAACGAAAGACAAATGTTGAATAAATGAAAGCAGAGGAATAATTCAAAGGATCGCTTCTAAAATGACTTTTTTTCATCTAAAAAAATATTTCTTTATTCTATTTATTCAATTTGGTGTTCTTGAAAAACATACTCCACTTGTAGCATAAATATATGCCCGTTTTCCTAATATGTATGAAACAAATATTGCCAGCACTGGGTAGTCTCTTTATCGATTTCCCTAATGGGGTATTTCAGTGAGATTGGTTTACAATTCATCAAAACGTTTAGTACAAACATTTTTTTTTGGCTGAAAAACATTCCTATTGTTGAAAAAGAAAAACAAAGTTCAGTCCATCAGTTTTACATAAAAACCTTACCTTGTCCAAATCTAATGGAAACCAAACTTTGTTCAGTTCGGATCCAAGCTCTACCACTCTATGAATACTTGTGCCAGACCTAATATATCATATAATTCACAACGGGGCTCCCATCAGTGTTTCAAGTTGACAATATTACATTGTGAATGCTGAGCAAGCTGTTCCTTAAAATGCTAATAAGTAAAAAATATAGATCAAGCACAACATAAATGACCAGCACATTCATGCATTTCACAGGTATCCAATAGTGTATAAAAATTAAATAAACAAAAATACACAGCCATTATTAAAACAAATAGCTAATCAATAGCACAAATTGGATTGAGTACAATAGCAACACAGTATATATCCAACAAAATGTAAAATAATATACGGACTATCGGTCTCTGAGTCTCCATTTGGAGGGTTTGGATGTCAAACTCTGCACTTGCATGCTCCAAGTCCGTAAAGCTTACTTATATTACACTCTCACTGGGCTTTTTGGGCTGGCGGCCAGTCTGTATGCAACCACATGTTGTAACAACCACACATTAAGCACTGATGACTTCTGTTGTCATACACAAAGGACACAGTCTGTTGTGTACCATGGGCTACACATGAGTCAAATTACCTTGGTAATGAAGGTTTATAATCATTGCATGTCTCTAAATATTGCATGGGAGGGATCACACTGTACCTGCGAGTGAATTGCGTAAACTGTTGCAAACAAGCTAGCGCCACGTTCAGCAGAACATCGGCAAATTGACTTTCTCCCCATCTGCCATGAGGCCAAACATATTTCCAATTTCCATTGCCGATGCAGTTTAATCATTTACCAGACCCAATCAGTTACGTGCATTGTCTGATCATGTAATGCCTACCAACCCTCCTGCACTTTTGCTAAGTTTAATGAAATGCTGAAGGCGCGGGTTATCTAAAATTTGATTAAAATCCTTTCTTGATTCTTTGGCCACTAAGGCACATCATGATCTTTTTCCCATTTTTTTCATTAACTATGTATTCTCTGCACATCCTTGCCAAACAGACTTACAGAGAGAACTGCAACCCTCATAGATCAAGTTTTCTGGGGATTGTAACGTTTCAGTTCGTTCTTGTGTATCTGGGATTTTACTTGCGGACCTATCAGATCGCTTACCTATTTTTACTTGCAATGATTCAAAGCTGAAAGCTCAAATGCCACCAAATTTGTGAAAATTGAAACTAAATATCCTCATACCTTACAACGTTTTCACGATGAAATAAACAATACCAATATTATATCTAATCTAAAAACTGACTTATATTGTATCCCAAATGAAAATTATGACAAGTTAGAGGAAATTCTTGTTAAAGCCAAAAACAAACATCTTCCAATCAGAACTGTTAAATTTGATAGATACAAACATAAGCATTCTTCATGAATTACCAATCGTATTTTGAAGTCAATCAAATATCGTGACGGCCTTTATAAAAAAAACGAAAAGTAATTCTCAAACTGATCCCTAATATAAGACCCTGAATCAAAATTTGAAAACTTTTAATTCAGTATTAAATAGAAATATAAATGAACTGAAACAAATACATTATCATTCTGAGTTTGAAAAATATAAACACAATGTAAAAAACCTAGTATGCTGTAAGCGTTTTTCTTCACAGTAGCAAAAATTAAAAGGCCTACCTTCTTTTTTTTCAAATCGACAACAACAAAACTACTAATAAAGAAATAATTGCAAACAGATTCAATCATTTTTCTCACATATTGGCCCTAGGCTTGCAGCCAAAATAAATGTTAAGGACGGACCATCTTTTACATAACTAAAAACACGCAATGGACATATTTTTTTCTTTTTGTCGCCTGTGGACTCATCATGCATTGCTAGCATCATTCAAAATTTGGTACCTAAGACCAGTACAGGACATGACAATTAATCGATGAAATTATTGAAAGGTCTCAACTTATTTATAACTGCACCACTAACTTTGATTATTAATCAGTCCTTGGTAACTGGCATTTTTCCTGATAAATAAAAAGTTGCAAAAGTAAAACCTCCATTTAAAAAAGATGACGAGACCATTACTGAAAACTGTCGCCCAATCTCATTATTGCCTGCCACATCCAAAATTTTTGAAAAAAGGATATACAATCAACTAAATGAATATTTTATGTCAAAAATGTTATTTTGCAAAGTCAACATGGATTTACAAATTGCACTCCACTGAAACCGCTGCGTTCGAAGTTACAGAACGAATTACAAAAATAACAGTGGTCCTGTTAAAGAAGGGTAGATCTCAGTGGAGTAGATAAACTATGCAGCTTGGCTTTGATTTGGAGGCAAACCACTTTCCTGAAAGGCAGACAAATAGGGGATGTTCCAACTTTCATTTCAACTAGGCACTTTGTAGAGAGATTTCCTTTGTCAATTGTATAATAGGATTCACAACCAGAATGGATAACGAAAGATCCTGTAATATACACAAATTGGAACAAGCCATACCATGGCGAAAAACTTACATCTATAGCTTACAGTGCTTGGCTAAAATATGGACACAGAAAATACATGTTGCCTATTACAGAAGTATTGAAGGGAAATCAACCAGAATGGTCTGAGGAGAAAACCTGTGCTGCTATGGTGTTGATTTATCCATGGCAAAACACTCATTGGGTCACCATACCTTGCAACTCCCATTACCAGTTCAGTTTAGCAATATGCGAGACATGGCATGGTAAATACAAGGACCTAAATAGGATGAAACTGTGGCTATCCACCTTTTTCAACTCATCTGTGTGTCCGCCTGGATGGTTCAAAGTAAGGAGATTCTGCATCCTCCCTTACTTGTTACCGCAAAATATAGATGAAGTGTCCTTAGCAGATGACATTTGCACATATTTTGAATCCATAATTGTCCATTTTGCACCTGCCGAAATTCATTTGTTAAGGAAATTTACAACAATTATGCATATACCTGGCAGACGTAGATCAAGTAACAGCCTTTTTCATGGTATTCTGAAGAAATTATGTGACAAATTTATCATGGCATTCCTACAGCAATTGTCCTCGTGGAAACTTTACGAAAGTAACACAAGCTTCTGGATTAAATCAAAATTATCAACAACCTTGTACAAAAACTCTTCAATGTGCTACACATTTTACGTCAGTAAATTGCAGGAGGCAGAATACCAACATACACGTTTTTACTGGAAATTATGTGAAGTCTCTGGACCACTTTTGCACATATCTAGGCATTTACATTGTGATATCACAGATAAGTCATCTCGTGGTGTGTTTTGTTCACGCCAGGGTTTTAAGCTACAAAGCACATGTGGGGTAGGCCACTTTCAGTGTGCAAATGAGGAGTGTATTCTTCAGCACCATGTATGTGATGGAACTGCCACATGTCAAGATGGTACAGATGAGGAAAATTGTAAATCAGTATGCATCACCAAAGATGGAAAAAGAGAGGATTTATATCTATGTTATCAAAGCTGTCATGCATACAATTGTTCGTGTACTTATCTATATTTCCAGTGCTCTATAGGAGGTTGTATTTCATATTCTAAAGTTTGCAATACACAGCTCGACTGCAGAGATTGATCTGATGAATCTGATTGTGTTCTTATGCACGATTATTACATTGCATACCCAGTACGCAGCATTGGAAATGGTTTTAGATCATGGTTTCCAAATTCAACATACAATAAATCTTCTGCCATCAGACAGGATTTCACTTTTAGCCAACCAGTTTTAGCTTGTTTTGAACCCAATTGGGCAATTTGTGACGAGTTTGGTGACCATTCATGTTACCCAAGATCACGAACATGCATATATGAGTTAGATTATATGGGACACATACTTTACTGTTCCAAAGGGGATCATTTGTCATCGTGTCGAACATTTGAATGCCCAGGGATGTTTAAATGCTCCATTTCATATTGTCTACCCATTAGATTCTTATGTAATGGTAAATTTGATTGTAATAGTGGAAGAGATGAGTTATCATGCAATAATTTTGTTTGCCCGTTTCTTTTTCGATGTCCAAATGAGATGTGTTTGCAACGATCAGATGTTTGTGACGGCCGTATTCATTGTACCTTATCAAGTGATGATGAAGAATTATGTACCACCATGTTTTGTCCTAAATTTTGCGTCTGCGTTGGAAATGCGATCGTATGCATAAATATGGAAGTCAAAATATGGCCCATTATCGGACCACATGTCCGATCATTGGTGTACAGAAAAAATAATTTGTATGTATGGGAAAAAACAAAACATCCAACTATTCATATGTACAGGTTGGATATCTCCTGCAATAGAATTAATTCCTTACAGGTACGATCGTTTCAATCTTTCAATGCATTAAGAGTTTTAAATTTGTCCTATAATTTACTTCACAGTATCAGAAGCCTGACATTTTGGGGTCTCACGTTTCTAAAGTTAATAGGATTTACAGGGAACAGGATCAACACCATTTTTCTTCGTGCATTTTTAGGTATGGTGTCACTTCAAGTGTTGCCAATGGGCAGTCAGGCTATTTCATTTATTGCTTTGGGTACATTTGATAGACTTACATCCCTTAGAAAAATTAATGTATCTTTTAATTTATTAAGAAAGCTACATAAAAACTTGTTCAGGCAGAAGTCACTGAAGGAACTATATATACAAGGTAATCAAATACAAATATATGCTTTTAAAGGAGTAATTCAACATTTTAGTTTATTTGTGAGTGATTTTTACCAAATTTGTTGCCTCACGGAAAATAATGCTGGTTGCAAACCATCTCCACCAGATCTATGGTCTTGTTCAAAAATTTTGCTTCCCCGTCTTTGGCTTCCCTTGTGGATTATTATGTTTTTATGTATCACATTAAACCGCTTGGTGCTTTTCGTCTCTTGTAAGAGCTCAAGAATAACAATAGATATTTTATGTAAAACAATTATTGCCATCTGTGATATGATATTGGGCCTTTATCTTTTAGCTGTACAAGTGTTTGATCTTTACTTTGGCACTGGTTACATTGCATATGATATCAGCTGGCGTGATTCAATCGCGTGCATTACTGTGTCATTTATTGTATTTCTGTGTCACATAATTAGCATATTCAACCACGCACTTTTGGCAGTATTCCCTGCTGCAAACATTCTGTTTATTTTCTCAATGAAGGAACTGAGGACTATGCATGCAATATTTGCTGAATTCACCTTAGTAACATTTCTTTTATTGATATGTTGCATACTGATATTTTATGTAAAAGCTAACCAAAAGTTTGGAATTGTAAATCCTACATCAAAACTGTGTCTGCCGTTTGTTT
>CAXHWN010002550.1:96400-104400 GCA_964020975.1 Hermodice carunculata
TAGCAGATTGGCTGGGGGCACCTTAGTGGCACTTTAGTGGGATATAACATAGTGGCAAGCATACAGCAGCACTGTGACCCAAACATCTTGCTAATTACCCTGTTGGCGAATGCGCAAGTGGCACCTGATGGGTCAATTGGCTAGTTGGTACCATAATGGCACCTTACTGAAAAATAATATAATAGCAGTAAAAAGTGGCACCCTAACCCTAAATCTCACACCGTAACACCTTACTTTTCACTTTGATGGCAAATACATTAGTGGCACCTTCGTGGCAAATTGGTATGGGGCACCTTTTTGGAAAATAATATAGACACAGCATATAATGGCGAATGAGTAAGTGGCACTTTATTGCACAATAATATAATTGCAACACACAGTTCCACTTTCAACCTAACGCTAACACCTTACTAATCACTTTGTTTGCAAATGCGTAGGTGGCACCTTAGTGCCACCCTTTTGGACAATAGTATAATATCAGCATTTAGTGCCATCTTCACCCGAATATTCACACCTTACTTTTCAGTCTGTTGGGAAATACGTCAGTGGAACCTTTGTGACAAATTGGTATGTGTAACCTTACAGGAAAATGATATAGAGGCAGCATATAATGGTACCCTTTCCCTTGTATCTTACTATTCACTCGGTCGGCAAATATGTAAGTGGCACCTCAGTTGCAAATTGCTTAGTGGCACCTTTTTGTAAAAAAATTTAATGGCAACATACAGTGCCACTCTAACTTAACCCTAACACCTTACTTATCATTTTGTGAATGCGTGAGTGGCACCTTAGGGCAAAATTGGTAAGTGGCACCTTAGTACCACCTTATTGGACAATAGTATAAAATCAACATTTAGTGGCACCCTTAATCTAACCCCTTTACCTTACTTCTGAGTCTGTTTGCAAATATGTAAGTGGCACCCTAATGGCAAATTGGTTAATGGCACCTTAGTGGCACCTTTTTGGAAAATAACACAATGGCAGCGTATATTGGTACTCTAATCCTAACCCTAACACCTTACTTTCCACCCAGTTGGTAAATGCGCAAGTGGCTCTTAAGTGGCAAGTTGGTTAGTGGCACGTTAGTTCTCCACTCTATTGGAAAATAGTATACTACCAGGATTTAGTGGCATCCATACCTTAACCCTAACACCTTACGATTTCCTTTTTTGACAAAAGTGCAGGTGGTACCTTGGTGACACCTTAGTAGCACCTTATGGAAATTAATAAAGTGGCACCATATAGTGGCATTCTAACCCTGACATCTTACTGTTCACTCTATAGCGGCACCCTGTCCTAACCTTGGCACCTTACTGGTCACTCAGTATAGTGGCACCATGTAGTAGCACCCTAACCCTGACACCTTACTCTGCATTCTGTATTGTGACACGCTATCCATAACCTAATACTTACTAGTCACTTGGTTTGGTTGCATCTTACTGGAAAATAATATAGTGGCAACATATAATGGCACCCTTTCCCTAACCCCTTACAATTCACCATGAATAATAGCAGCCTAAACATAACCCTAACAGCTAACCAGTCACTCTATACAGTGACACCTTATTGGAAAATAATATATTGGCACCATATCCGTATGCTTTCTTGGTTTATGCCACCTTGGTGTTATTGGCTACTGACAAGAAAATAGCATAGTGTCGTTTTATAGGGCAATGATACAATGCCCCCTTATTGACAAATGTGGGACCTTATTTGAAACTAGAATTTGGCACCCCTTGATAAATGGGATTTTTTTTATTTTCAGAACGAGCGATACTCGGGCTTGCAACCTTTGGCACCAGTCATCTGGTGGCATTTTAATCGGAAATGACACAGTGGTACCTTGTTGGCAAATGGGTTGGTGCCACCTTATTTGAAAATGCAAAAGTGGCACCTGATTGGAAAATAATTTAAGTGACACCATATTGGTAAATGGGACAATGGCAATTTTTGGAAGAAATGGCACAGTGGCACCCTAAACCTAACACCTTACATTTTACTCTGTATAGTTGATTCCTTTCCCTACCTAAAGTGGGTTTTGTTACATTGGGGCTATTGGCGACTTGAAGTAAAATACCATAGTGGCATTTTAAAATAAAATGACAGTGGCACCTTATTGGCCAATTGGCTAGTGACACCTTTTTGGCAAATAGGGTAGTTGCATCTTATTGGAAAATATCATAGTGGCAACTTATTAGAATATCATATATGAATGCGGGTAAATAGGTCAATGGCAGTTTATAAATAAAGACACAGCAGTACCTTACTATTCACTCTGTATAGTGGCACCCTAACCATTACAGCTCAATACGTACTCTTTGTAGTGGCCTTGTAACACTCAAACCATAGTATTAACTCCGTATAGTGGGAACCTAATCTTAACCATACTGAGTGTATGTCACCTTTGGGTTATTGGCAACATGCAGGAAAATTGCTGAAAATGAACTTTTATTAGCACTGAGAAGTACACAAAATGTGACAGTAGTATTTTACTATTCTGTATGGTGGCAATCTAACGCCTTACTATTCACTCGGTACAGTGTCACGTAACCCAAACATTTTGCTATCCACTCTGTATAATGGCACGCTAAGCCTACCCCTTACACCGCCTAACCCTTATACTTTATATTCCCATCTGTATAGTGGCTCGCTAACCTTAACACCTCTCTATTCACCTTCCAGTTTAATTGATAAATACCACCTTTACTTTTAATTTATTAGTGTAACTTTACTGCGTTATTGATAGGTGGTGCCTTACTGTTTTCTTAAGAGCTGGCACCTCACTGTATTATACAGTGACACGTTCCTGTTTAACGATAGGTGGCACCTTCATGTTCAAATGATAAGTGGCACCTCTCTGTTTAATTGACAAGTGGCACCTTCCTATTCGATTCATAAGTCATACGTTACTGTTTCATTGACAACTTGGCCTTTCTGTATCATTGATACGATCTGGCAGATCTGATCCAGAATGAACTTTACGTCCTGTCTCACCTCTAAGATTTCCCCTCAAAGGGGTTCCAATGATCAGAGGTATCAGACATTGCTTGGTTTTGCCCTAAGTGGCCAAAAAAGTGGATATACGTAGCGATACAATTTCTCCAGTACCATTAGGACCACTTGCCAGATAATTGCAGATGAAAAAGAACCCATCTGACTTGTGAATCAAAGGGCTTATGAGGTTTGGGCTGTTGCAGCCTGTATAAATGCTACCATAGAGCTTAGTAGAACCATGATGCTGTAAAAATCATGTGTCACTTATGTAAAGGTGGAACCAAAAATCGCAATAGAAAACATGAAAAGTTATGACAAATACACTTTATTATAATCCTTAATGTACTGTAATAGTTAAAAGGTCATTTCAGTCTTCCATCTTGATCAGATAACCAGAAAACAACCTGATGTTAATAGTTGAACCAGACCTGATACTTCTTGTCATGATTTTATACTATCGACCTTAAAAAAGAAATAAAAATTCTCGCATGTTAACGGTCCATTTGCGTGAACTGCCGAAACTATAATGATGCTAAATCTCTGCTTTGTGTGCTAGCAAACTTATGAAGTAAGTTACAATGAACCACATGTAAAAATATCCTTTGTTTCACTTTAAAACAAAGAAATGATATTGAAATCAATTATAACTGAATATCACCAGTCCTGGAGCACGTTTCCTTGATTTTGGCATGCTCCTTCCTTCTCCTTTTTACACTATCCAACATACACTAGAATTAAACGTTCTTGTGATTGTACATTGTTTCTTGTAATTGCACAAAATAATTATATGACAACTTTGCTTAAACTAATTTAAAAATTGAACTATATATTTACCAGTTCCAGAATATAATCGGCACTTTTCCCTGCATTCATTGTAAAATATCCACAAACAGTAGTTTCGGATATCTGTAGGATGAATGCATTAAGTGCAAAAAACAAAACAAAACAAAACAAAACAAAACAAAACAAAAACAAAAACAAACAAAAAAACAACATAAAAGTAAGTGTAACTGGACATTTCCAGATCTGAAAGAATATCTTTTGACGTCATCACTCTTCCTCCTTCTTTGAAAGGTTCCAGAATTTAAATAGAATTAATATATTTATATTGAGGATGCGTTGTTTCTTGTAATAAGCAAAAATGGTAATACCACATCACTGTTTTAAAGAAGCATTAAATTGAACCACAAACCCTTCATCACGAAACAGTTTACAGGAACCTTTGCTTCATAAGATATCCATCATGATAACTTGCCATGTATCTATATCTACAGGATATAACTTAACTTTGCAAAAGTAATAATGCGAAATCTTTGCTTCTGATACCACCATAACTATTGTATCAACTAATAATCATTAACAGATGTTGTAAAAATATCACTTATAGTAACTTTTGGATATCAACAGTACCATGACTGTGTACTTAAGATAGGAAATTATATTTCTAAGTAGATATCACCATCCCAGAAACACTTTTTCCTGATATAGGCATTGTTTCTTCTTCTTGGTATGCTATCAAAGCAAAATTGTGTCCTTAGAAAATACAACTCACATAAAACTTATTCTAAGTAGACATCACCAAGCCTAAAACTCTCTTTTCTAATCCAGGCATGATTTTTTTCTTCGTTGTATGCTATAAAACTTTAAAAAATAGAAACAAGTCCAATCATTCAATGTTTAAAGCACATCAATTCTTGTAACTAGCAGGAATAATAACATCACAATTATTTTATTTTGTATATTAATAAATCTATGATTAACTGAAATATGAACCACAGAATTATTAACATTACAAGACTCAAACAGGACATTTTTGTCTTCTGCATTAATAATTATAAATAACACTAACTGTTGGGTATCAACATGGCATCATTTCTGTACCTACAATTCAAAAACCTGAAAAAAAAAACCCAGATCCCTAAACAGGCTTCCCTGGTTTAAGGATAATCTGTCAGAACAGTTTACATCAACAATATATGTTGTCTCACACGAAGTCACTCAAGCGCTGTCTGTTTTATTCACTGCACCATATTGACACGGGCCATTAAACGTACATGCACGACAGATTTACAACAACATAGATACCATATCTCCAAAAAATATACAGATGTCCAGGTTAAACAATATTCTTAATTTTGTTTTCTTTGTATATATCACCAATATCAAGGTTGAACAATATTCTCATTCTTTTTTCTTTGTATATACTTTCAGAACTAAAATAGAAGGTTAAGTTGTTTCTTTCAGGAATGAAAATGAATGAAACAACAAACTGCTCATCATAAAACTCAATGAATGCCAGCAATATTATGAAATTGTCACATATTGTAAAAGGGCATTTCTGTTTTTTTTTTAAATGAATAATTGTAAATTAAAATGACTGTTGGAAATGAACAGTGCATCTTTTTGTACCTGCAATTGAACACCACCACCACCCCCAAAAAATAAAACTATATATATATATATATATATATATATATATATATATATATATATATATATATATATATATATATATATATATATCACCAGATCCCTAAACAGTCTTTCCTGATTTAAGGATAATCTGTCAGAACAGTGTACACCAATAATATATGTTTTCCTACATGAATTCACTCAAGCACTGTCTGTTTTTTGCACTGCCACATAATGACACCAAATGCCATTCAACGTACATGCACTACAGATTTGCAATAACATTGATACCGTATCTCCAAGAAATCTACCGATATCAAGGTTGAACAACATTCTTATTATTTTTTCTTTGTATATATTTTCAGAACTAGAATAGAAGTTTAAGTTTTTTCATTCAGGAATGAAATGAAAGAAACAATAAAGTGTTCATCATTAACATTAATGCATGCCAGCCAGCTAAATTATGAAGATTGTCACATATGTCCTCCTCTCATATTTGACTATTGTAAAAATTGGAATTAAATTTTTAAAAAGTTCGTGGCAGTCCATCAATTTTTGCTGCTTGCATCCTCTTTCATCTTCCTTTCCTTCTGATATTAAAATAAGAGAAGGGAAGTAAGATTGTTTTCCCATAACCAATGCAATGGTTTCATCATAATGGTTCACACTACGGTGGCACCACCCTATGCCATGGAATCCTCTTTAACGTTCATTTCCTTCTTAAATTAAAATATAAGAAGGGAAGTAAAGTTGTTTTCACATTATCAACACAATGGTGACATCCTAAAGGTTCACACTCCTGTGGCACCACCCTTTTACATGGAATCCAGCTGAATGTTCTTTTCCATCTGAAATTAGGATAAGAGAAGGGAAGAAAAGTTGTTTTTACATTACCAATACAATGGTTGCATCATAATGGTTCACACTACTGTGGCACCACTCAATTTCATAGAATCGTCTTCATGTTCCTTTCCTTTTGAAATTAGAATAAGAGAAGGAAAGTAAAGTTGTTTGCACATTATCAATGCAATGGTTGCATCAAAATGGTTCACACTACTGTGGCACCACCCTATTCCATTGAATCCTCTTTCATGTTCCTTTTCGTCTGAAATTAGACGAGAAGAAGGTGAGTAAAACTGTGGCACAACCCTATTCCATGGAATCCTCTTTCATGTTCCTTTTCTTCTGAAATTAGAATAGAAGAAGGTAAGTACAGCTGTGGCACCACCCTATTCCATGGAATCCTCTTTCATGTTCCTTATCTTCTGAAATTAGAATAGGAGAAGGTAAGTAAAACTGTTTTCACATTATTGATAAAATGGGTGCATCATAATGGTTTGCTCTTCTGTTGGACGACCCTTATCCTATGGACCCTCTTTCCCCCTCCTTTCTGTCTGAAATTAGACAAATATGTGGTAAGTAGAGTTGTTTTTTCATTGTCAATATAATAGTTGCATCATAGTGGTTTGCAATTTGGATATCAACACATGTGGTTACTATCATATTATTTTACCGTGCTACAACTTGTATCTTCATAAGGTAGGTAAGAACAAGGAATACAAACTAGGTCTTTCAGCAATCATATTACCTTGCACAAGAGGTAAGAGAAAGCACAAATTTTTTCACTGACACCGAATGTATATTTTTTTAGATGTAATAATTGGAGTTTACTTTTTGAGTAATTCCTAATTCACTTGTTCAATACAATTATAGTAGCGAAAAAGCAAGTTTGCATAGTGACTTTCATAGAATATGACAAATTCATGTATAGCAATGAAGAAAGGTTCTATAACTGAGAACAAGTAACACGTTAAAGAAAAAGTTCTAATAGCTACTGGATATTATAGGCACCCGATACCTTTAATTCTGTCGCTTGCTTGAAGAGCTGCTTTTGTTGAATGGCCCTCTGCGTCAGTGTTGTGTGATCATAATATTGGTCCTCTGTGTCTGCTGTATGTGACAGTAATTCAGGGAGACTGCAATTATATTACAGAAGGCAGGACATTGAACAGAGATACATAAATATGGTGATTTTAATGTCATCCTGAAATTTATGAACCCTGCATGATATTCCTTTAATGCACACACACACACACGCACACACACAGTCACATTTATATTATGTTCGGAACGAGGGAGACTCCAACTTGAAACGTTTGGCAACAGTCCCCTAGCTGAAATGGGAAATGCACACAGCCACTCGACCAAATCCTCATTCTTATAAAAGAATGGTTCAATGGAGGTAGTTATGTGCTAGTGCCATATCAACACGGTTATGCAGTATATTTACTGAGTAGGCATTGATATCCAGCATCGGGAATTAGATCCACCAGCATTGAGGAAAAAGCCGAAAATATAGTTTTATGTTGGGAGCTAGCGAGACTTGAAATTGCAACTTTTGGCACTAGTCCCCTGGCTGAAATCGGAAAGGCACATATCCACTTGACCGAATCCCTATTCTTACAAAAGAATGGTTCAAGGTAGGTAGTAATTACCGAGTGCTATATCAACATGGTTATGCAGTTTATTTGCTGAGTAGGCATATACCCAGCAGTAAGGAAATGCCGAAAATATACTTTATATATTGGGAATGA
>CAXHWN010002550.1:104600-185600 GCA_964020975.1 Hermodice carunculata
GCGAGACTCGAAATTACAACCTTTGGCACCAGTCGCCTAGCTGAAATGGGAAACACGCATATCCAGTCGACCAAATCCACATTCTTACAAAAAAGAATGGTTCGATGAAAGTACTTATGTTCGATTGCCATCTCAACATGGTTATGCAATATATTTTCTGAGTAGGCATTTTTTTTTCTATAATCGGGGACTTCAATCAACCAGCAGTAAGGAAATGACAAAAATATACTTTTAATTTCGGAACGAGCGACATTCAAACTTGCAACTTTTGGCACCAGTCGCCTAGCTGAAACGGGAAAAGCACATATTCACTCGACCAAATCCCCATTATTATGAAAGAATGTTTCAATGGAGGTAGTTACCTTTGACTGCCATATCAACGGCAATATCCAGTATATTTACTGAGTAGGCATTTATTTCCAGAATTTGGGATTTAAATCCAGAGCACATATCCACTCGACCAAATCCTCATTCTCATAAAAGAATTGTTCAAGGGATACATGCGAGTGCCATATCACGGGGTTATGTATATCTATATATATATATATATATATATATATATATATATATATATATATATATATATATATATATATATATATATATATATATATATATATATATGTGTGTGTGTGTATGTATATATATATATGTATATATATCTATATGTATATATGTATGTATATGTATATATGTATATGTATATGTATATATATATATATATATTCCTATGAACCCCAAAAGGGGGACCAGTGTATATTTTGCTTCAATATGGAGACCAATAGATATTTCGTAGTTTTCGTATGATGAATTATAAATGATATATTATTTTTAACGAATGACAGCTAATTATTAATTTAATTAAATCAGAAATATCATAAGTATCATATTTCAAAATATACAAGTTATGCGGTCTCCTTTTAATTGGTTACGCAAAAACGTAAGGATAGGTGGACCAGGTTCAAAAAAAGGCATTAGGTGGACCGGAAGTACGTAATACAGATTAGTCCGGCAATTGGTTGACCGGAAGTGCGTATATGGAGTATCATTCGTATATATGCTGACCGGAAGTTTCCTGAGACTATATATAGATACTGTGACTAAAACTAGGTCAAGGCAACCGTGGAAATGGCTATTAGGTCAAGCAGAACCACTCTTTTGTATGTCATGTGCCCCACTCAAACAGTAGGACCGATGGTCTGTCTGCAGTTTGCCAAAAGGTTTACACGCATGGGATAAATTCGGTTTTAACAATAACACCTTGTATATTGATATACAGTATAGAAAAAATATATACTTGAGTTTGCTCAACAGACGAAGCCTCTTGCTGAAATAATGTGCCAAGAGCTACTTTTAATCGAACTTATGCTTCCTGTTACACATGTGTACATGATAGTGTTTCTCTTTTTTCTTTCTTTCTTTCTTTCTTTCTGTCTTTCTTTCTTTCTTTCTTTCTTTCTTTCTTTCTTTCTTTCTTTCTTTCTTTCTTTCTTTCTTTCTTTCTTTTTCTTTTCGTTTTTTTTCTTCTTTTTTTTTACAAGACACAGAGCCCAGTCAGTATGATTTCCTGGCTGGTAAGGGTCGCCTTACGCGCGTGTCTTAACCAGAAAGTATGACAACGCGCTCTTTTGCAATTTAACTTTGTAATCATTTATGACTTAGGAGTCATTCACACAAGGCATAAAACGATTTTTTTGATAAATTGAAAGGGTATATAGAGACGTAAAAAAAGGATCTCTTATTTATTATTTATTAATATATTCGTTTTGAATACTGATCATTTATTTTTATTGGGGGGGGGGGGTTCGTTCGTTGGTTCATTAGTTCTTTATGAATGAAACAATGAATGAATGCTTAAATACATCGGTCAAATTGATCCTTGTATTAGGGATTACTAGACACACTTCTTTATTATTAGCGGCCAATATTTACCTGCTGGTGGAAGATGTAAATATCTTGGTGAGGATTCTAAGTCATGTTTCATAAGATTACCTCCTTCGGGGAGAGATTTTTTATGGATTATTCTTCAATTTACTTTTTGGGTTCATTTTTCAATATTTTTGTGATTTTTTTTCGCAGATCAGTATTACGCGTAGATTTTTCATGACAGAATTTTGCCGCTCCAAATATAAAATGAGACAAAATCTGTTTTATGAGTTGAATATAGTGACGTAAGCCAGATTTAAGTTCAGCTGAATTGTCAATCAGGTGAGCTTTTGCGATTGCCGATCGCCCGTCTGTCCGTCCATTCGCTTGTTCAATATTTCACATTATGAACATCACCAAACCAACTAGATTTACTTCAAGCTTGGTGCGCATGTACCTTGGCTTACTCTCCAGACATTTGTGTCCCAATGGTCACGCTTCAGTGATTTTTTTTAATTATTATTATTAAACTTTTAAATTTTGTGGGAATATTTGTGGGGTTTTTTTTTAAATCAGGCCATTGGTTTGGAATTGCATAGAAACACATATCGGGCCGCCCAGGCATCAATCGACCGCAACGGTGGAGCTACGATGGTTCTTTTTTTTT
This sequence comes from Hermodice carunculata, assembly GCA_964020975.1. Classification (NCBI taxonomy): domain Eukaryota; kingdom Metazoa; phylum Annelida; class Polychaeta; order Eunicida; family Amphinomidae; genus Hermodice; species Hermodice carunculata. The sequence continues at coordinate 107,134 of CAXHWN010002550.1, forward strand.
ATTTTTCACGAACGTTTGTGTGCTAAAGCTTTTCTCGAAATTTTGTTTGGTGTTTTTATGACTACCATATGTATAGACACTGGCAAAAGCGACCTTCAGTTTATGACACGATGAAGCACAAGCTTCACGTTTCCAAACTACTGAAATCAATCGTACGTTATGGCAGTTTGCATAGATTTAAATGACGCATTTATTCTAGACTGTCGCTGATATTTTTGCTGACGTCGCTGATGCCATATGGTTGCTTGATAACCTAACCAGCCCACACCCCTTTGGAAAACTATGTTGACTTTTTAACTGATAAACCTAACGGAAATAACCAGAATGCAACTACCCCCATGCATCGCGAGGAAGACTTTTGAGTTAGATATGGACCTTTAAATTGCCAGCCTTATAGAAGGCAATGCAATCATCCCCATGGATAACGGGAACACATTTTTGATAATGTGAATGGCACCCCTAGAGTTTTTTCAAGAATCCGTCAACAGTTTGATACAAGCTTATGCTTATGTTACGAAATAGACTCGTACAATCTCCAGAGACAATGTCAGATTGAAAGCCACATCAGAGAAAATGGAAGCAAATGACGAACAATTTGACGTCAAGCCTATAACCAAGTACGAAGTTCTAGCGAGCGTAAGGGCAATAGATTATCAAACAAAATATATACGGACTTGATAAGGTTCCTCCAAAACTGATTCTGGCTGCGGAAGTTCTGTGCCCCTCTGTCACCGTCGTTATGAATAAGTTTATCGAACATAGTAAGTTTCCATCTCTTATGAAACAAACCAGATACATGCTTTTCAAAAAAAAGTTGAAATTAGCAGACACAAGTGACCGATAAAAACCCCGCCTGATCCATGACTTTGTGACACATGCTCTTCTATTGGAAATGAATTTCATTATCTCCTTGAATGTACAAAATTTTCTTGTCCACGTGAAAAATTGATAGATTTGGCTGATGAAATATTAACAAATTTTAAAAAGTTAGACGACAATGAAAAAATTATATTTCTGATAAAATGCCTTGAATTGAAGGAATTTACGTTCTGGAATCATTTTTGACTGCTACAATGGGAATTGAAGGCCTGCTGTAATTTGTACAACCTGCAGGTTTAACTGAGAAACACCAAACAATGATTGTAAGAATAATAATACACTTCATTCGTTTCACGTGGATCTGGAAAAAACCTGTGGTTTATACAAATGCCCCCCCCCCCAAAAAAAAAATGTTCCCTACGTGTTATTACTTTGTATTCCTGACTTTAAACAAATTTTTCTTCCGGTACTTGTTGGGCATGCATAAATTGCTATCTATATATTAATATCATGGAGGTATAAATTACATGGAGGAACAACCATTGTATATCAAAAGATAAATGTGCCTGATTGCCTGGCGAACACAATGGCTGTAGCTGGGTGATCAAGTAGGTAACATCGGAAGTGTATTTTCCGCTTTGGGCTGGTGTGTGAAAAGTGTATTTCCGCTTTTCTGTGTCAACAGCATGGCGAAGCGAGCAGACGAGCAGGAATGTGTTTGGCTCTTTTGCTATTGTGTGGGATAGACAACCGAGGAAATGGTTGTGCGTGAAAGAGAAATGACCAGCTGGAGGGGTTCCACTATAGTTGCGTAGGCTTGACTGATGAAACTTTACCCGAAGGCGACTGGTTTTATCAAGCATGCCAGCCTACGACTACGTACTCAAGGCCAGAGGCAGAGGGCTTGTTTCGTGGCTGCAAACACCGATCAGAGCGAGGTGGCCGCCAGTCTGTGTTTAGGGATGATACAGACTGGGGGCCACCTTGCCCCGCTCCGTGTTTGTAGTCACGAAACAAGCCCCTGTGGCTCAGGCCAGGGCTAGCTCCAGAGAACGCAACCCATTGATATTGTTGGCGATTTTTATTAGGGTTAGTCCTAATAAAAATCGCCAATGGGCTGGGTCTCCTAGAGCTAGCCCAGTGGCACTGGCAGTGCCAGGTCGTCAGAATCAATTCTAAAATCAAAATGCAAAAACAGTAAGTTGCTTTGTTGATGTGCAATTTTTCTCGTTTGGTTTCGTCAGCTATATGACTTCTGAATCGAGAACATACGAATCAGTGATACAGAATTATTATTTAATTTTTATAATTGAAAACGTTGTCATGACGCTGTTTTAATTAAAATGAACAGATAACAGGTTGCTGTTAACGGTAGTATTAATATCTCGTTAATACGGAAATTGGTAAAATGCTGGTCTGCAAAATGCAGGTCGGCATTCTGGAGGTCAGCAATTAATTTTCACGGATATTCTCGCTGTAGCGTGTTACTCATGGCCTCTGACCGCTTATATTTTTTCAGAATGTATTTTTATGCTAGTCAGATACTAGATGATATAATGCATCACCCCTCCTAAGGCCCCATAAGAAATATATCTTGTTTATAATCACTTTTGTTTTTAAATATGGGGCGGGAGGGAGGATTTTATTTTTATTTTTTAATCCACGATTTATTCAAATATTTGACAAGAGCCTTACTCTCGTTCACTCTGATCCCCATCCAAGGCTTTATGATACGTGAACCACGCGTTATTTGAAGAGCAAAGATAATCTATACCTGTCAACATTCAGTGCAGAAATTTTTATAATCCTGTGTGCTCCGGACACCCATAACAATATTTTTTTCACCTTTCAATTGACGGCACACCCCTAAATATACATGCAGGCAACTGCATTCTCTGTTTTAGTTTCTTTTTGACAGATATCAAACCAAAGTATATTCCCTACGTTTAGTCTTTTCCTTCTTCAATGCCATAACTGTTTCACATAAACTGTGTGACACGAACCCAAACTAACAAAGTTTCCAAACATCTATCTTCTCAATGTTTTTACTTAATCACTTAAACTGTCAGACAATATGTTTCAAAGTGAACAACATTTCCTAACAGTAACACTTTCCTCAATGCAGCAGTAGTTTCACTTCAAATGTGCAATACGAACCAAAACTGACATATTATTTTCTGACATTTACGTTTGCTGTCTTTTCACTTAATCACATAAACAGCCAGACATGTGCCAAATTTAAATATAATCTTAAAAGATACTTTCCTCAATGAGGCAGTCGTCTCGCTTCAACTGTGCAATACAAAACATAACTAATATTATTTCCTTACATTTATGTTCTCTGTACGTCTTTACACTCAATCACTTAAACAGCCAAACATGGACCAAATTTAACAATATTTCCCAATATTTGCTTTCCTCAATTCCTAAACATACTCTCTTTCATTTCAAATGTGTGATACGTACCAAAAGCTAATAATATTTCCTAACAATTATTTTACGTGAACTCTTCCACTTAAACTGCCAGCCACGTCCCCAAAACTAACAAAATTCCTAACATTTTTATTACTTTCCAAATTACTTAAACTGGAAGTCTTCCACTTAAACTGCCAGCCACTTACCAAAACTAATAAAGAGAGAATTAATTACCTTCTTCGTCTTTTAATATTACATTTCACTAAGTGATCGTCAAATTAAGGATGTACTCTGATACATCATTTAATGTTAGAAATTTATTGTAGATTTTTTTGTAAATCTTCGTCAAATTAAGGTTTAACTAAATGTTAGAAACTAATGTGAAATTTTAGATAGTGATCGTCAAAATAGATTGACAAAAGGTTCCATTCTGATAGTACCTAACTAAGACTTAATATTATTGACAATTTCAAAGACATGGCCCAAATGCTTTTTGAAATACTGCCACTTGAAATATGGCTCATACATGCAAACAATAGGCATTTTTTTTTCAAAAATGACCCTCTTTCCCCGTGATCCTGATAAAATGGCAAAAAAAAAAAAAAAAAAAAAAAGTCAGTGCCAGATAGAGTGAAAGGACCCCTGAGAATGGGTGGGTGGGGGGTAGATTTTTGTCGTAGAGATCTGTTGGGTAAGGACAAATGTGTGTGCGTCATCCAGAATCTCTCAAAAAAAATAAATAAGCACCAGGAAAGGTGAAGGTGACATCTTGGGATTGAGCTCAAAGTACAAAGAGAGACTGAGAAAAATGTTAGAAACAAACGTTATTCTGATTTTTGTTGGGGGGGAGGGTTGCCACAGATGAGAAAACCATCGCTTGTCTGCAGCTTGGCAGTCTGCAACGCTTACACTTACGGCAGTAATATAATATTAATCAAATCGACCAGGTTTTCTTCATAATATTGATAAACTAAGAAAGTTAACATTTCTTCACTTAGTTACGTAATTTATTAAGAAATTAAGCAAACCTAGTACAGAGAAAATATCTAGATAGTATTTGGCAAAGAGGACGTATGTTGTTCATCACGAGATGGGAGGTCAGCCTTATTTGTCTTCAAATAGTGTGGGAAAATAGACTTCAAACCCAAACATCTATACATATTTGAGACGTTCTTTGCGCAATTTCTTAATAAATTAGCCTGTAAGTCAAGAAATATTTCTTTTACGTTATGAATATCATGAAAAGATATTCAGGATATTCGATTTGATGAATATTGTTGAGTATGCAGCAACCATGTTGTGCAGGGGAAAAACTACAATAGGTAGACCAGCTATACTGGATTTTAAATTTCCGAAGGTTAACGGCGTTTTTAAGTTTAAATTAAAACAGGTAATCAAAGAATGTCAGTTAGAATCATAGAAGTGACTTAAGTCAAATTATGGTAGCATCTACAAGTGTTTCTAAAGACCGAAATGACAAATATTTTGAAATTGTTTATTATATATAAAATTATATATTAAGAAAATATGCCATCAATCAATCGATCAATATGCAATGAGAAAGGATGCTATGATTGATCATATCGCATTTCAATATATCTTCAATTGGGTTTTTAGATTAGATTGAGCAAAGAACACATATGACGTTGCTTGAAAGATACCAGGCGACATTTCCTAAGATTCAAATATACATTTTTGCTGAATTCTATTTTTGAAACGACAAGTAGATGCATACATTCACTTAATTTATTATAAAATTAATTAGAATTCACTTAATTTCTTCTAAAATTAATTAAAATTCACTACATGTCTAACAAAAAGTTAAACAAGCTAAGAAATATTTTTTATGTTGGCAATATAATCACAAGAAATATAACAGCTAGACCTAGAGAAATTGACGAGCATTTCTAAGTAGGGTAACGAGTTTTTTTGTACAATTGGAAGTAGCCTATTCTAGATGGACTGGCATCAATGGCTTTCTAATTCCCAAAGGTGAACGTCTTTATTACTTTTTGATAAGGTCAGAATTTAAAGAAGTGTATTCAACATAAAAGCCATTAAGTGGGATGATAATGAGTATGGCCAATAAATCACACGCATTCTATATGTAAGACCGATTAAAAAAAACCCCACACACTGCAACATCATGATTTCAGGAGATTACTTACTTCCGTGGAATATGAAAAAGGGCAATCTAACAAATTTTCAACCGTAAAATGATAATGCTGAAAATGATGTTTTGTTTTGAATGATGGTGTAGAGGAAAGACAAAAGATGATGATGCTGATGATGATGATGATGACGATTACGACGACGACGATGATGACTGGTGATCTTGGTGGTGAAAATGATGATGATGATGATGATGATGATGATGATGATGATGATGATGATGATGATGATTATGATGATGATGACGACAAAGACGACTTGGTAAAGATCATTAATCATTATTTTATTTTTGCAAATAAAGACGAAATATCTAAATAATATTTGGCAAACAGGAGGTATGCTGTTGATTGCAAAATGAGGCCTCATCCTTCCTTGTTTTCAAATATTCTGGGAAAACACTTCAAAGTGAGCCGTCTGCACATATTCAAGGTATTCTTCTCTTAATTTCTTAATATATAAGGCAAGTGGGATAAGAAATAAGTCTTGAGTTATCAACATTATGTGAAATATATAGAAGTTGACATGATGGATATTGTCGAGTATGGAATCGACCATGTAGTACTAGGGAAAAACCTACAATAGAGAGACCAGGTGGTATGGATTTAAAATTTCCATAGATGAATAAAAAGGCAATCAAAGAATGCCATTCAGAATCATAGTAGTGATGATGATGATGATGATGATGATGATGATGATGATGATGATGATGATGATGATGATGATGATGATGATGATGATGATGATAATGAAGATGATGATGTCTCACAGCGTATTGATAGATTTAAGGCGAGTTTATAATACAGTATTTTTGATACACATGAATATCGCTTAAAATAATGAACAATTCGGTCTTTAGAAGAACTGTCCGATGCTAGTCCCAATTGACTTAATTCTATATTCCTAATGTCACCTAGCTTATTGAATATTGGCACCATGATCATGTTGATGATGATTGTAATCTTCCTCATCATTATCACTACTATGATTCTGAATTAAATTCTTGGATTGCTTGTTTTAATTCAAAGTCATAAAAGGCATTCACCTTTCCAAATTTAAAATCCCTTACAGCTGGTCTCCCTATGGCAGGTTTTTTACCTAGTACAACATGGTTGTTGCCACACTCGACAATATTTATGAAATGAACATCATTGAATTTTGTTCCTAATATTGATAAATTCAGAAATATTTCTTGACTTACTTGCCTAATTTATTAAGAAATGAAGTGAAGAACATCTGGAATATGTGTACATGTTTGGGTTTGAAGTGTGTTTTTCCAGAATATTTGAAGACAAAGAAGACTGACCTGCCATCTCGCAATTAATATACATCCTCTTTGCAAACTCTATCTAGATATTTGGTTTATATTCGCAGAAATATTTTTACTGATTATAAATTCTTACATCATCATCATCATCATCATCATCATCATCATCATCATCATCATCATCATCATCATCATCATCATCATCATCATCGTCATCGTCATCACCGTCGTCGTCGTCATCATCGTCATCATCATCTTCACCAAAATCATATTAGACTCAGAAGATTGTTATTTCAGTGGAATATGAAACTGATTTCATGTTTCGAATGATTGTGCAGAAAAAGATAATGGTGATGATGATAATCATCATCATGTTCATCATAATCATCACCATCGTTATCATAATCTTCTGTTTCTTCATCACCATCATTCGAAACATAACATTATTTTTAGCATCATCATTTTACGGGGGGGGGGGGGGGGGAAGATTTGTTAGCTTACCTTTTCAGTATTCCACAGGAATAAACAGTCTTGTGAAATCATGTTGTTGCAGTATGTTTTATTTGGAATAATGTTATATATTTGCCATACTCATCAACATTATCATTCTGCTCAAACACTTTGATGTTAGTTGATATTCTTTAAATACTGGTCTTATCTAAATTTGAAAAAAGACGTTCACGTTTGGATACTAGAAATCCATTGATGGCTGTCCACCTATTCAAGGCTTTTCCCCATAGTAGACAACAATTGTTACCCTATTTAACAGTATTCATCATCTCGTCATGGTTTAATTGTAATTTGTTCATAATACTGCCAGGATACGAAAAATGTCTAAGCTTGTTTAACGAATTTTTTGACAGAAATTGAGTGAATTTTAATTGCTTTCATAAGAATTTGAATGAATTTTAATTAATTTAATAAGAGATTAAGTGAATTTTAGATAATTTTATCAGAAATTTACGGAATAAATGCATATGAATGCCTTTTCAAAAATAGACTTTATGAAAATATAAATTTAATATTAGAAAATGCCGCATGGTCTCTTGCAAAGGACATCATATAAGCGCTTTGCTCACTGCTATCTAAAACACTACTGAATGTATATTGATATGCATTATGATAAACTATGGTATCATTTCTCGTTGTATAATGATTGATTTGAGGCGTATTTATAACATATTATATGTGACATATAAATAATGTTTAAAATAATTGTCATGTCGGTCTTTAGAAACATTTTTAGATGATACGACAAATTGACTTATACCTATATTACCAAATATCACGTAGCTTATTGAATATTGGGCCTATGATAATCATGATAGTTTCAGGAGATTGTTTACGATGATGATGTCTGTTATCGTAATCATTATGATATGATAAACTTAGTACAATTTGACTTAAGACCAAATTCCCAAATGTCACATAGCTAATTGAATATTGGCCCTTTGATTCTTATTAAGATGACGATGTAACATCATCATCATCATCATCATCATCATCATCATCATCATCATCATCATCATCATCATCATCATCATCATCATCATCATCATATTCTCCTAACAATCATTCGAAACATGATATGATTTTTAGCATTATCATTTTAAGTGTAACTTAAATCAGGCTATCAAAGAATGACAGTAGTGATGATGATGATGATGATGATGATGATGATGATGATGATGATGATGATGATGATGATGATGATGATGGTTATCATTGTAAACATTGTTTATGTACTTCGAAAATAAACATATTGTATAAATACGCCTTAAATCAGTCAATGCAAAGGTAAATGATGCTGTGGTATTTCATATTGGGTATCAATATACCTTCAGTAGGGTTTTAGGTAGTATTGAGAAAAGGTCACATATGACACTCTTTTGTAAGATACCAGACGATATTTCCTGATATTTAAATACATATTTTTGATAAAGTCTATTTTTCAAAAAGACAAGCATATGCATATATTCACTTTTTATGAAAAAAATAATTAAAATACGTTTAATGTTAACCCAAATAATACTTAAAACAGTCTAAGAAATCTTTAGTATCTTGCCAATATTATGATCAGAAATATAACAGGAAGACTGGGAGGATTTGATGCAGTAGCGTAACAAGTATTTTCTAGTATGGGGAAAAGACTACAATAGATGAGCCGGCATCAATGGCTTTCAATTTTCAGAGGTGAACGTCTTTATTAACTTTTGGTAAGACTAGTATTTAAATGATGCTATTCAACGCTATAGTGATTGAATAGTATGGTAACGATGGTGAGTTTGGAGAAATATACGAGTCAAATGCCAAACAAAACATACTCTGACATTTCTGTTGAAAATAATACCAAGGTACTATATATTTCCTAGCTGGTTTAACTAATTTCTTTATCAGAAACTATGTGAATTTTAATCAAAGTTTTGAAAAATTATGTTTATTTTAAATAATTTATACGAAATTAAGTGAATGGATGCATCTGCTTGTCGTTTTAAATATAGACTTTACCAAAACTATGTATTTGAATATTAGGAAATGTCTCCTGGCATCTTTCAAAGAACGTCATATGTGCTCCTTTTCCAATACTTTCTAAAGCCCAATTGATGATATATTGATATGCGATATGATAAATGAAAGCATCATTTTCTTTGCACATTGATTGATTTAAGTCGTATTTATTATATATTATTTTTCATATGAATAAATAATGTTTAAAATCACTGTCATTTGGGTCTTTTGATACATTTGAAGATTGTAGAATCAAATAACTTAAGTATATATTTCCAAACATCATATGATTTATTGAAAATTGCCCCCATCATCATCATCATCATCATCATCATCATCATCATCATCATCAACACTACCATGATGCAAACTAACATTCTTTTTTGTCTTTTACCATTAAATCTTATACAAGATGTTCACCTGTGAAAATTTAAAATCCATTATAGCTGGTCTCCCTATTGTAGGGTCTGTCCCCAGTACATCAAGGTTGTTGCCATACTCGAAGATATTCATCAAATCGAATATCGTGAATATGAAACATTGACAGACATTGTTGAGTGATCTTAGCAAAATTTAATAAGGACATTCAGCTTTGGAAATTTGAAATCCATGTATGATAGTCCACCTACTATAGGCTTTGCCCCATAGAAGATAGTACATGTTATCCTACTAAACAATACTCATCAATTCCTCCAGTCTTAGTTGTGATATTTCTGTTGATAATATTACCAACATACGGAAGATTTGTTTGCTTATTTAACTAATTTTAAAAGAAATTAATTGAATGTATGTACCATTTGTCTTTTGAATAAAAATGGAAGTAAAAAACATATGTTTAAATATTGGAAAATGTCACCTGGTATCTTTCAAAGAACTTTATGTGTGCACCTTCATCAATAATATCCAAAACCCAATTGAAGGCATATTTCTATCCAATATGACAAAGCATAGCATCATTTCGTATTGCTTATTGATTGATTTAGGGCTTAGTTATAAAACAATTTCTTTGTTATAGATAAATAATGTTTAAATCATTGCCATTTCAGTGTTTAGAAAAAACTTTTAGATGCTTAAGTCTGTATTTCCAAATATTAAATAGCTTACTGGATATTGGCCATATGATTATCAAAATAATGGTAATGTTGACGATGATGATTATGATGATGATGACGACGACTAAATATATAATCAATTACAGCTAGATTATTTATTGTAGGTTTTTTCCCCGAGTACAACATGGTTGTTGCCACATTCCATAATAATTATCAAATCGACTATCTTGAATATTTTTTCATAATATTGGTTACCAAAGAGGCATGGTTTGACTTACTTGCCTATTTATTAAAACATAAAGTGACTATGTTGAATATGTGGAGATGGCTGGTTTGAAATATGTTTTGAGAGAATATTTGAAGACAAAGAATGCTTAACTCCCCCGCCTCCATTTCGAAAATCAACAATACCTCATCTTTGCCATATGCTATCTAGATATTTGGTCTATATTTACGAAAATTATATGATTATTGAACCTTGCAGAACTCATCATCATCATCATCATCATCATCATCATCGTCGTCGTCGTCATCATCATCATCATCATCATCATCATCATCATCATCATCATCTACACCACCAATATCATCATATCACCATCATCTGCATCTTCTTTTTCTTGACCTTTCGAATCATACCATCGTTTTCAGCATCAATATTTTAAGGATGGAAGATTTGTTACTTTACTTTTCCAGTATTTCAGACAAACAATCTCCTGAAATCATGTTGTTGCAGCATGCTTTATTTGGTATTTTCCGTATATGTTTGAGTATACTAATCACCATAATGATTCTACTCAATCACTTTTTGTTGAACATCATTCTTTAAATCTTCATCTAGAGTATGTATTTGAATATAAGGAAATGTCTTCTTCACCTTTTTTCTTTTTCACCTTGATTTGAATCATAACATCATTGTCAGCATTATCATTTTAAGGGTGCAATATTAGTTAGTTTACTCTCCCAACACTCAACAGAAGTAAACAATCTCCTGAAATCATCTTGTTGCAGTTTGTTTTATTTGGAATATGTCTCATGTATTTCACCATACTCACCATCATTATCATACTACTCAGTCAGTTTATATTGAAAAGTGGTCTTTTCAAAATTAAATAAATGCGTTCACATTTGGAAATTTGAAATCCATTTATGCAAGTCCACCTATCCACACTGCTTTATAATATTCAGCAAATCCTCTAGGTGTACCTGTAATATTTCTATTTATGATATTCCCAAGATACAAAAGAATTTGTGGCTTATTTAACTAAATTTTTATCAGAAATTAACATGAATTTTAAACAAATTTATCAGAAATAAGAAAAGAACAAAATATTTATTCTCATAATATTGATAGATTAAGAAATATTTCTTGAATTACTTGCTTACTTTTTTTCAAAAAATAAACGAAGAGTATCTTGAGTACCTATGGATGACTGGGTTTGAAGTCTGTTTTTCCAGAATATTTGAAGACAAAGAGGACTGACCCCCATCTCACAATCAAATATCTAGATAATATTTGGCAACAGGTAGGTTTTATGTTGATTTCATAATCATTGTAATATTTTTTCAAATATAAACCAAATATCTGGATAGTATTTGGCAAAGATGAGGTATGATGTTGATTTCGAGATGGGAGGTCAGCCTTCTCTGTCTTAAGATATTCTGGGAAACAGACTTCAAACCCAGCCATCTACATATATTCAAGATATTCTTCACTTAATTGATCATCATTACGGATGTTAATAACCATCATCATCATAACAATCACTTATGTGGTTCTACATGACTTTCTTTGATTGCCTGTTTTAAGTTAATCTCTAAAAACGTTCACCTTTGGAAATTTAAAATCCATTACAGCTGGTCTCCATAATGTAGTTTTTCCCCCAGTACAACATGATTGTTGCCACACTCGACAATATTCATAAAATCGACCATCTTGAATATTTTTTTCATAATATTTACAACTTAAGAAATATTTTTTTACTTACTTACTAACTTATTAAGGAAATAATCGACAAATATATTGAAAATATTCAGATGGCTGGGTTTGAAGACTGCGTTCCTAAAATACTAGAAGACAAAGAAGGCTGACCTCCCATTTTGGAATCAATATCTTACCTCATCTTTGCCAAATACTATCTAGATATTTGGTCTATATTTGCATAGATATCATAATGATTCAGAAATCGACCATGTAGTACTAGGGAAAAACCTACAAAAGAGAGACCAGGTGTTATGGATTTAAAATTTCCATAGGTGAATAAAAAGGCAATCAAAGAATGCCATTCAGAATCATAGTAGTGATGCTGATGATGATGATGATGATGATGATGATGATGATGATGATGATGATGATGATGATGATGATGATGATGATGATGATGATGATGATGATGATGATGATATCGATAGATTTAAGGCGAATTTATAATACAATATTTTTGATACACATGAATATCGTTTAAAATAATGAACATTTCGGTCTTTAGAAGAACTGTCCGATGCTAGCACCAATTGACTTAATTCTATATTCCTAATATCACCTAGCTTATTGAATATTGGCACCATAATCATGTTGATGATGATTGTGATCTTCCTCATCATTATCACTACTATGATTCTGAATTAAACTCTTGGATTGCTTGTTTTAATTCAAAGTCATAAAAGGCATTCACCTTTCCAAATTTAAAATCCCTTACAGCTGGTCTCCCTATTGCAGGTTTTTTTCCTAGTACAACATGGTTGTTGCCACACTCGACAATATTTATGAAATGAACATCATTGAATTTTGTTCCTAATATTGATAAATTCAGAAATATTTCTTGACTTACTTGCCTAATTTATTAAGAAATGAAGTGAAGAACATCTGGAATATGTGTAGATGTCTGGGTTTGAAGTGTGTTTTTCCAGAATATTTGAAGACGTAGAAGGCTGACCTGCCATCTCGCAATTAACATGCATCCTCTTTGCAAATTCCATCCAGATATTTGGTTTATATTAGCAGATTTATTATACTGATTATAAATTCTTACATCATCATCATCATCATCATCATCATCATCATCATCATCATCATCATCATCATCATCATCATCATCATCATCATCGTCGTCGTCGTCGTCGTCGTCATCGTCATCATCATCATCATCGTCATCATCATCTTCACCAAAATCATATTAGACTCAGAAGATTGTTTACTTTTGTGGAATATGAAACTGATGTCATGTTTTGAATGATTGTGCAGAAAAAGATGATGGTGATGATGATAATCATCATTGTCATCATAATCATCACCATCGTTATCATAATCTTCTGTTTCTTCCTCATCATCATTCGAAACATAACATTATATTTAGCATCATCATTTTACGGGGGAAAGATTTGTTAGCTTACCTTTTCAGTATTCCACAGGAATAAACAGTCTTGTGAAATCATGTTGTTGCAGTATGTTTTATTTGGAATAATGTCAAATATTTGCCATACTCATCAACATTATCATCCTGCTCAAACACTTTGATGTTAGTTGACATTCTTTAAATACCGGTCTTATCTAAATTTGAAAAAAAGACGTTCACGTTTGGAAATTAGAAATCCCTTGATGGCTGTCCACCTATTAAAGGCTTTTCCCCATAGTAGACAACAATTGTATTTGTGTCTTTTTGCCCAGAACCACTTCCTAGTAGTCAATATCCTATTCCGCAGTTCGAACTCTTTACTCTCCATAAGCTAACCTGTCCCTGTCTAACCTGTATATATATGGAATTACTATTGTCTCTATTGCACCCTATTGTTACCCTATTTAACAGTATTCATCATCTTGTCATGGTTTACCCGTAATTTGTTCATAATATTGCCAGGATACGAAAAATGTCTAAGCTTGTTTAACGAATTTTTTGTGAGAAATTGAGTGAATCTTAATTGCTTTCATAAGAATTTGAATGAAGTTTAATTAATTTAATAAGAGATTAAGTGAATTTTAGATAATTTTATCAGAAATTTACGGAATATATGCATCTGAATGTCCTTTCAAAAATAGACTTTATGAAAATATATATATTTAAATATTAGAAAATGCCGCATGGTCTCTTGCAAAGGACATCATATAAGCGCTTTGCTCACTGCTATCTAAAACACTACTGAATGTATATTGATATGCATTATGATAAACTATGGTATTATTTCTCGTTGTATAATGATTGATTTGAGGCGTATTTATAACATATTATATGTGACATATAAATAATGTTTAAAATAATCGCATGTCGGTCTTTAGAAACATTTTTAGATGCTACGACAAATTGACCTATACCTATATTACCAAATATCACACAGCTTATTGAATATTGGGCCTATGATAATCATGATGGTTTCAGGAGATATTTTACGATGATGATGTCTGTTATCATAATCATTATGATATGATAAACCTAGTACAAATTGACTTAAGTCCAAATTCCCAAATGTCACATAGCTAATTGAATATTGGCCCTCATCATCATCATCATCGTAAACATTGTTTATGTAATTCTAAAATAAATATATTTTATAAATAGGCCTTAAATCAGTCAACGGAAAGGTAAATAATGCTGTGGTTTTTCATATTGGATATCAATATACCTTCAGTAAGGTTCTAGGTAGTATTGGGAAAATATCACATATGACACTCTTTTGTAATATACCAGACGATATTTCCTGATATTTAAATACATATTTTTTATAAAGTCTATTTTTTAAAAGACACGCATATGCATATATTCACTTTTCATAAAACAAATAATTAAAATACGTTTAATTTTAACCCCAATAATAGTTAAAACAGGCTGCGAAATCTTTGGTATCTTGCCAATATTATGATCATGAATATTACAGGAAGACTGGGAGGATTTGATGCATACTTTTAAGTAGCGTAACAAGTATTCTCTACTGTGGGGAAAAGACTACAATAGGTAAGCCGACAGCAATGGCTTTCAATTTTCAGAGGTGAACGTCTTTATTAACTTTTGGTAAGACTAGTATTCAAATGATGCTGTTCAACGTTAAAGTGATTGAATAGTATGGTAACGATGGTGAGTTTGGAGAAATATACGAGTCAAATGCCAAACAAAACATACTCTGACACTTCTGATGAAAATAATACCAAGGTACTCTATATTTCCTAGCTCATCTTACTAATTTCTTTATGAGAAACTATGTGAATTTTAATCGAAGTTTTGAGAATTATGTTTTTTTTAAAATAATTTATATGAAATTAAGTGAATGGATGCATCTGCTTGTCGTTTCAAAGATAGACTTTACCAAAACTATGTATTTGAATATTAGAAAATGTCTCCTGGCATCTTTCAAAGAACGTCATATGTGCTCCTTTTCCAATACTTTCTAAAGCCCAATTGATGATATATTGATATGCGATATGATTAATGAAAACATCATTTTCCTTGCACATTGATTAATTTAAATCGTGTTTATTATATATTATTTTTCATATGAATAAATAATGTTTAAAATAACTGTCATTTGGGTCTTTTGGCACATTTGAAGATTGTAGAATCAATGACTTTAGGTGGCACAAACAAAGCCAGGCACTTAGAGGAGTGCTGTCTTCAACCCGCTCTCCTGTTTTGGTTTTTATTTTTAGACCCATAAAGCTATACAAATTCTTGTTGCTTGGGATCTTTATATTATATATCCGCCCAGAAAAAAATTTAAAATCGCTTTTTTTGGACGAAAAATGGACATTTAACAAAAGGGTTCGATTTGGAAATTTTTCTCGGGATTCTCGAAAAATATAGTACTTAAAAACTCGAAAATTTGCTCAATGAAACTTTGTAGTCATATCCAGGTTCGATTCCTTCACTTTTTCCATAAACGCAATAGATAAATTGTAATCGATTATTAATTATGATGCTGGTGAAAATGAACACTTCTTCATGTTTAGGGAGCATGATACTGCCTACAAAAAACATATTCCAAAACGCAAAAAACCAGTCCTGGCTGGGCATGTCTACGAAGTTTCATTTTGCAAATTTTTGAGGTTTTAAGTAATATATTTTTGGAGAATCCTGAGAAAAATCTCCAAATCGGACCATTTCATAAAATGTCCATTTTTTTGCCCAAAAAAATGATTTTTAAAATTTTTCTTGGTGTATATATAATCTAGAGATCCTAAGCAACAAGAATATATATAGTTTTACGGGTCTAAAAATAAAAAGCAAAACAGGAGAGCCGGTTGACGACAGCACTCCTCTGAGTGACTAGCTTTGTTTGTGTCACCTTAAGTATATATTACCAAACATCATCATCATCATCATCATCATCATCATCATCATATAGAAATACATATATATCTATATATATTCTACATATATAGAAATTGTCTGATCTATTGACCATAGCCATCATAATGATCTTCCTGCTTAAGCAATTTTATGTGTAATAAATTCTTTAAATACTGACTTTTTCAAATTTAAATCAAGCCGATCATCTATGGAAATTAGAAATCCGTTGATGCTGGTTTATTAAGTATAGGCTATTTCCCTTAGTAGAAAATACGCGTTACCCTACTTAACAATATTAGTTAATTTCCCTAGGTCTACCTATAATATTTCTGTTGGTAATTTTGCCAACACATGGGAGATTTCTTAGCTTATTTAACTTTTTTTCCAGAAAACTAAGTGAACGTTAATTAATTTTATCAGAAATTAATTTTGATTAATTTTGTAATAAATTTGGTGAATACATAAATAAACCAGCTATTTCCCTTAGTAGAAAATACTCGTTACCCTACTTAACACATGGAAGATTTTTTAGCTTATTTAACTTTTTTTTCAGAAAATTAAGTGAAAGTTGATTATTTTTATCAGAAATGAAATTTATTTTGATTAATTTTGTAATAAATTTGGTGAATACATACATTTGCTTGACGTTTCACAAATAGACCTTGTCAAAAATATATTTTTGAATATTAGGAAATGTCTCCTGGTATCTTTTAAACGAAGTCAGAATGTGCTCTTTGCTCAATACTATCTACAACCCAATTGAAGGTATATTGACATGCAATTTGAACAACCGTAGCATCATTTGTGATTGCATACTGATCGATTAATTGAATGGGTGCTTATAACATAATATTTTGATATAGTTAAATAATATTTAAAATATTTATCAATTCGGTCCCCATAAACACTTGTAGATGCTAGCACAAATTGACTCAAATCTCTATTCCCAAACATCACATAGTTCATTGAATATTGGCCTGACGATTATGATGATTATGCTTTTGATCATGATCATCAGCAGCATCTCATCATCATCGATATTATCATCGCTACTATGATTCCCAAAAACATTCTTTGATTGCCTGTTTTAATTTTATCTCAAAAGTGACTTTCACCTTTGGAAATTAAAAAAAAACGTTATAGCTGGTCACCCCATTGTAGGTTTTCCCCCTATACAACATTTTTTTGCCATATTCATCAAATTGAATATCTTTATTTTTCTTTGATAATACTGATAACGTAAGAAATATTTCCTAACTTACTTCCCTACTTTACTAAGAAACTAAGCAAAGAATATGTCGAATATGTGTAGATGAATGGTTCGGCAGGATGACGATGATGATGATGATGATGATGATGATGATGATGATGATGATGATGATGAAGATGATGATGATGACGACGACGACGACGACGACGATGATGATGGCTAAGACGAGACGATAATGATGATGATGCTGTTGTTGATAATCATTTGATTTCATACTCGTTACAATATTTTTGCAAATATAGACCAAATATCCAGATAATATTTGGCAAAAGGTAGGTTTTATGTTGATTGTGAGATGGGGGGTCAGTCCTCCTTGTCTTCAAATATTCTGGAAAAACAGACCTGAGACCGAGCCATCCACACATATTCAAGATACTCTTCGTTTATTTTATGAAAAAAGTAAGCAAGTAATTCAAGAAATATTTCTTAATCTATCAATATTATGAGAATAAATATTTTGTTCTTTTCTAATTTCTGATAAATTTGTTTAAAATCCAGTTAATTTCTGATAAAAATTTAGATAAATAAGCCACAAATTCTTTTGTATCTTGGAAATGTCATTAATAAAAATATTACAGGTAGACCTAGAGGAATTGCTGAATATTATAAAGCAGTGTGGATAGGTGAACTGGCATAAATGGATTTCAAATTTCCAAAGGTGACCGCATTTATTCAATATTGAAAAGACCAGTGTTCAATATAAACTGACTGAGTAGTATGATAATGATGGTGAGTATGGTGAAATATATGGGACATATGTTTTCCAAATAAAACAAACTGCAACAAGATGATTTCAGGAGATTGTTTACTTCTGTTCAATGTTGGGAAAGTAAACTAACAAATATTGCACCCTTAAAATAATGATGCTGACAATGATGTTATGATTCAAATCAAGGTGAAAAAGAAAAAAGGTGAAGAAGACATTTCCTTATATTCAAATACATATTCTAGATGAAGATTTTAAGAATGATGTTCAACATAAAGTGATTGAGTAGAATCATTATGGTGATTAGTATACTCAAATATATACGGAAAATACCAAATAAAGCATACTGCAACAGAATGATTTCAGGAGATTGTTTACTACCCTGGAATACTGGAAAAGTAAAGTAACAAATATTCCATCCTTAAAATAATTATTGCTGAAAACGATGGTATGATTCGAATGGTGAGGAAAAAGAAGATGAAGATGATGATGATATGATGATATTGGTGGTGAAGATTACGACGACGATGACGACGACGACGACGACGATGATGATGATGATGATGATGATGATGATCATATACTTTTCGCAAATATAGACCAAATATCTAGATAGCATATGGCAAAGATGAGGTATTGTCGATTTTCGAGATGGCGTGGGGGGGGGGGTAAGCATTCTTTGTTTTCAAATATTCTCTTAAAACATATTTCAAACCAGCCATCTCCACATATTCAACATAGTCACTTTATGGTTTAACAAATTAGGTAAGTAAGTCAAACCTTTTCTCTTTAGTAATCAATATCATGAAAAAATATTCAAGATAGTCGATTTGATGAATATTATCGAGTGTGGCAACAATCATGTTGTACTCGGGGAAAAAAACCTACAATAAGTAATCTAGCTATAATTGATTATGTATTTAGTCGTCGTCGTCATCATCATAATCGTAATCGTCAATATTACCATCATATTGATAATCACATGGCCAATATCCAGTAAGCTATTAATATTTAATATTCACCATCATTCGAAACCTAACTTTCAGCAATATCATTTTAAGGGCGCAACATTTTGGTAGTTTACTTTTTTAATATTCCACAGAAGTATACAATGTTCTGAGATCATATTGTTGCAGTATGATTTGTTGGAATTTGTGTCATATATATGACCGCACTCATCATAATTATCATCTGCCTCAGTCACTTAAATCATGTTGAACAACATTCTTTAAATACTGGTCACATCACGATTTAATAAAGATGTTCACCCTTGGAAAGTTGAAATCCATTGATGGCTGTCCACCTATTCTTGGCTTTTCCCCATAGCAGAAAATACTAGATACCCTAGTTAACAATATCTATTAATTCCTGTAGGTGTACCTGGGATATTTCTGTTAAAAGTATTACCAAGTTACTAAAGATGTCTAAGCTTATTTAACCATTTTTGTCATTTTATGGGAATTTGAATGAATTTGTCCGAAAATTAAATGACGGCCATTTAATTTTATAAGAAATTAAGTGGATATATGCATCCCCTTGTCGTTTCAAAAATACACTTCATCCACAATATATATACTTGAGTATAAAGTAATATCGCCTGGTATCTTTCAAAGAACGTCAAATGTGTTCTTTGCTCAATATCATCTAAAACCGAAAGGAAAGTGTATTGATCTGTGATATGACAAAACACAGCATCATCTCTCATTGTATATCGATTATTTTAAGGCGTATTTACAATACTATATTTTTGATATAGATAAATAATGTTAAGAAACATTGTCATTCCGTTCTTAAGAAAAACTTAAAGAAGCTGTCACAAATTGTCTCAAGTCCATATTCCGAAATAACACATAGCTCATTGAGTATTGACCATATGAATATGATGGCGAAGACGATGAGGATGATGATCATCATCATAATCACCATCATCATAAACATTATTATCATCTTTACCATCATCATCACTACTATGAAATTCCCTGACTTCCTCTTATAATTTAATCTTTAAAATAAGGTTTACCTTTGGAAATTTGAAATATCTTATAGCTGGTCTCCATATTATAGGCTTTTCCTTAGTTCAACACGGCTGCTGCAATACTCGACAATATTAATTAAATCGACTGTCTTGAATACTGTTTCATAATATTGATTAATTAAGAAATATTTCTTTACTTACTTGCAAAATTTATTAACAAATAAAGCGAAGAATAGCTTGGCTATGTACACGTGGCTGTGTTTAAAGTCTGTTTTCCCAGAATATTTGAAGACAAATAAGGCTGACCATCCATCAACATCTCTGGAATCTTTTTGCTGTCATTGTTGGGTTTGGAATTTACGAATATGGATCTTGTTTTTCTGTACTATTTGATAAGTACTTCATTGGCTATGTTGTGCTGTGGGCTGTATTCTCCGACTTTTAGTTATAGTGGATATATAGTGTGTTTATTTAAGAATTAAACTTCCTCTCTAGTGTAATTACGGGCGCATGGTTGCAGTTTGTGTGACAGGCATTTCTGGTGACGCGCGGTAGCGCGTCATCAAAGAAATGCCTGTCACACAAACTGCAACCATGCGCCCGTAATTATACAAGAGATGAAGATTAATTCTTATATACATTTAACATCAATTTCTATTGACATAAGAGTAAGTATTTTCATTGATAGTCGATTTAAAATCGTTTTTAGCTTGTTAATTTACAAAAAATCGCCTTTTTAATTACTAGTGGGAGGAGCCAAGTAGGCGGGGCTACTACATCAGCCATCAGTTGTCAAGGCAACTCCTGGAACACAAAACTAGGAAAAAAAATAGTTACGAATAACACAACAACTTTATTTCAATAAAGCTTGCAAAACCGGTAAAAGAAAACATTTAGGCAAGTTTTGACGAGTACATATGCAATTCTTGATCATCTGATACCGTCTTCCCATTATGCTTAG
This sequence comes from Hermodice carunculata, assembly GCA_964020975.1. Classification (NCBI taxonomy): domain Eukaryota; kingdom Metazoa; phylum Annelida; class Polychaeta; order Eunicida; family Amphinomidae; genus Hermodice; species Hermodice carunculata. Next base: position 128,551 of record CAXHWN010002550.1, read on the forward strand.
GCCTATGAATCAAACGCTTCGGCAGTACTTTCGGCGGAAGCTTAAATAATGACAAAGTGCGTTAAGAGGATATTATTGCGCAGCACGTTGGTTGCACGAGATGCTCCAGTGTAACCATTGCCTCATGAACTACACTACCGTTCTTATTCTTTCAATGCTAACAAAAATAACAAATGTAAATATTATGTTCTAGATTCATAAATATCACAAAAACGATGTAGGCCTACTTCCCTCTCTTACTGTAAACTTAGCTGACTGACAAGTCAGAAGAACTAAAAAGTGATAGGCCTACCAGGTCTTTTTTTATTTTTGGCCGAAGTAATAAAATTTGTATTTTGGGTGGTTCGGCCTATACATTTCGGAACACTATAGTCTTTAGTTAATGAAGAATATTTCAAAGGTTGAGAGGACCGGTTTAGAACCACCAGTTGCCTTTTATGGGTGACTGCCTGTCTCAAGTCAGGAGTGAAATTGTTTGTTCACATTGGTATTGGAAGATGGATGTTGATGCTTTGGCAACTCTGGAATCTCCTTGCTGTCGTTGCGGTAGGAATTTACGAATAGGGATCATGTTTTTCTGTACTATTAACGCATCGTTGCCAAATAATAAATAGATGTTTGTTCTATATTTGCAGAAATAGGATAATGATTATGAAATCTTTACCAACTCATCATCATCATCATCATCATCATCATCATCATCATCATCATCATCATCATCATCATCATCATCACCTTCACCAATATCATTATAAACATCACCCTCATCATCACCATCATCTTTTTCTTCTGCACCATTATTCGAAATATAAGGTAATTTCATGATTATAATGTTAAGGGTGGAACATTTGTTAATTCACTTTTACAATATTCCACAGGATTAAAAAAGTTTCCTGAAATCACGTTCTCGCAGTATGTTTTACTTAAAATTTGTGTCATATATTTGACAGCGCTGATAATCATTATGATCCTACTCAATTAGCTTATGTTGAATACCATTGTTTAAATGCCGGTCTTATCAAAATATAATAAAGACTTTCACCTTTGGAAAATTGAATTCCATTGATGGCAGTCACCTATTATAGGCTTTTCACCATAGTAGAAAATACTTGTTACTATACTTTATAATATCCATCAATTTTACTCACCAGTATGTTTACTTGTGATATTTCTGTTGATAATATTGCCAAGAAATGGAAAATTTCTAAGATTAATATGTCTGTGTGCCAACACAGACATATTCTTTTTTTAGGAATTCTTGGTCTCTCTTTCTTTCTTTCTTTCTTTCTTTCTTTCTTTCTTTCTTTCTTTCTTTCTTTCTTTCTTTCTTTCTTTCTTTCTTTCTTTCTTTCTTTCTTTCTTTCTTTCTTTCTTTCTTTCTTTCTTTCTTTCTTTCTGTCGTTCCTTCTTTCTTTCCTTCTTTCTTCCTTTCCTTCTTTCTTTCTTTCTTTCTCTCTGTTTTCTTTTTTTCCTTTTTTCTTTCTTATTTATTCTTCTTTCCTTCTTTACAGGCAAATTTGTCCGACATTTCAATTGAAATTTATGTTAGCTAAGACATAAAAGTTGGCTTAATTCTACTTCAATAGATGAAGTATTGCCGTTTTATAATATGAGGTCATGCTTTTCAAAATTATGCAAATGAGGGCTAATTAAAGTTTTAAATCTTCAATATGTGGTATACTATAGCAGATGTGGTTCCGAGTGTGTAGGAGTTCGATCATAGCAAGGTAAAGGTCATCTCAAATGTCAAGTTCATGCAAAGGTCAAAGGTCAATTTTATGCCAAAATGTCATTTTTAAGGTCAAGGCTCACTTTAGGCAGAGGCCGCCTCACGGTTAAAGGTCATTTTAAAGTCAAATAAAATTTTTGATGGTGGCTTTCTCATAGCCATAACTTGGTCACTTTTTATCCAATTGTGATCATGTTGGCTTCAAATTGTAGCAATTGTAACACTGAACATTTTTGAAACGTACATGTGACCTCTAAATGTCAAAGCTCACGTTCATTTGGACCTTTCAAAGTTTCATCCAGCCATAACGTGACCAATTTCCATCCAATTCTAATTATTTTGGACTCAAATTGTAGGTATTGCAACACTGCACATTTTAGTAAGAACATGTAACCTCAATAGGGCTAATGTCCAGGTAATTCGGCCCTTTTGAAAATTTCTTCTTGTCATAATTTGGTCGTTTTTCATCCAATTGGGTTCCTGCAGCGCTAAGAATATGGGTATTGTAACACTGTCTAATTTACATGTGATCTGTAAAGGTCAAACGTCAAGGTCATTTGGACTTTGAAATTTGCATTAAGCCATAAGCTTAATGTAATGTGAAGTACCAAAGGAGAAAATTTGTAGCATTTAATATTTTCAAATTTTGAAGGCTCACAGACAGATTTGCTTTAAAGCAAATCATTTTTTCTTGTCTTATTATTTTTGTCAGAAATTATGTTAATATTAATTATTTTATCAGAAATTAAATGAATTTTATTTAATTTAATAAGACCTTAAGTGAACATGTGCATCCGCTTGTCATTCCAATTATGTGCATTGTCAAATATATATATTTGAATATTAGGAAATGCCGTCTGGTATATTTCAAATTACGTCATATGTGCTCTTTGTTCAATACTTCCCAAAACCCAATTGATGATATATTGAGATGCGATATGATAAACCATAGCATCATTTGTCATTGCATATTGATTGATTTAAGTCGTACTTTTAATACATCATTTTTGATGTAAACACAAATAATAATAAAACTAAATGTCATTTCGGTCTTTTGGGAGCACAAGTACATGCTCGAACAAATTTGGCCCCTACGGAGTTTGGCAAGACAGTATACCGGAACCAGCTGTTACAGAGAGCAGACAAAAATATCGAACCTGGACCCGAGATAATTATCATGTGCTACTTATATTGGCAGCCCATCTATTAGACCAGTGGCCAACCCACAAAAAGTGGCTTATTTAAGGATATACCCCTCCCTATTGTAAAACAAATCAAAACCCATTTTTTTTATCAAAGATTGGCATATTCTGCATTGAACTATGATAGTTGTGGTCTTTTATTTTGATGAAAGGGGTATTTTATAGCCACATCTTTGAAAATAGTAGTCATCAGTTTAACTATGATTCCATACAAGACACTATTCAGCATAACTCCAAAAATAAATTCAAGAAACATACCAAATATGGCTCATAGTATCTGAAATAATATGGCAAGCACTGTACAAATACTGTTCCATGGTATTGTTGTCATAAAATGTCGAAAATTACCAAGTTTGGGCAAATTAGCGCAAAATTCCTTGAAGTTAGATATTCTACGGTGCATAAAATGTTACACAGTGCCCAGAGTCCTTGCTCTAGGAAAACATTAAATGCACCAAAAATTGCCCTAATTGTCAAGCTAAAAGGCTATATGCTAAATATGAGCTCACCTTTCTTAGAATTAAAACTGGAGAGAAAAGAGTCCCTCCTCCCCCCCCCCCCTTATTTTCTGGCAGGTCTGAAATGTTTTTTTTTTAACAGAACTGTCATAATCTAACTATACAATCAAAGGTAAACAGGTAATGGTTGCAAATCATAACAATGCATGTTTTCAGTCATCCAGTAGTTGTCAAATAAAGCATAAAACTAGAAAAGAAGATTTGCTTCACAGCAAATCTATCTGGGTGCCTTCAAAATGAGAACAGTTTGAAATGCTATACTTTGCCATTGTTCAACATAATCGAAATTTTGTGCATTAGCTTATTTTTTATAAATGATATTGCTCAGCTTTGGTTCCTGGTTCAAGGGATGTTGCCATGTCCCAAACTTATAAAGTGAAGTTTGAATGAAACTAGTATCTATAGTAGTTTTGAAGCTATTCAACATTCTAATTTTGTGTATTTGTCTAATTTGCATGAATCATAAGCGTAGAACTTTGGTCGATTGTTCATTGGATGCGGTTATGCCACAAACCCATAAATTGAAGTTGGAATGACATCTCTATGAACAGTAGTTTTGGAGATACTATAAACCCATAAATTGAAGTAGAAATGGCACCTCTAGAATTGATTTGAAGCTATTAATTTCTTTGTTAATTTATTTTTATTTCTTTGTTAATTTATCTGAGAAGAAAGACCACCTGTCCTATGTGACCACTTTTGTTTGGCATTAGGGGTGATCTTAAATTGTAGGTACCACTGTAGAGAGAAACCTCTCTACAGTGGGCACCTTCGCGACCAGAGAAAAGTGCCCACACCTGAGTGGGTCAGCCCTTCTGGGCAGTATTCATGAGTATATGTGCATGTACAATGTACACATACATGTACAATAATTCAGAGGGATGTGTTTACATGCAGTACAAAACTGTCTTTGTTTCTTTATTACATAAACAAATTTTAACAGATGCTGTCACAAAACTACATGTACATGAACCCGTGAACTGAGACATGTACTATACTGACTCAGTATTGCCTATAAAGGACAGGCTTCATCTCACTGGTTACAAAAAAAACAAAGACATGAAAGTGTCCATTGAGATGACACAAATTCACACACTTTTTCAAAATTCACCAAAATGTGAAAACAGCAACTGAGGTCTTTATGCCAGACTTTGATCGGTCCAGCAAACTCAGCTCTGTATTTTGTCTATTTTTAACAGAGGATACACTCTGGCTTCTTCTGCCTAGAATTCCAGTCATTCTGATCCCTTGGGACTGATAAGCCAAGCAGACACCTAGCCTCAAGGCGAACTCTGACTGCTCAGTCTCAGCCATGGTGCACTTACAGCTCTATGCAGCATTAGTGTGAACATGGATCAGGTATGTTTCCTGAAAGAACAGAAAGAAAATTTCTGTATTTAATTGAGAACCTCATTACACAGTTGTTGGGAGTCCCCCCACCCCCACCCACCCAACCCCTACCTCCCATTTGCCATCAGACCCAAACCTTTGAAACCATAAACCCAGCAGGCATGGCTAGAAGGCTGCCTATGAGACAGGCTCAAGTATCATGAATGCAAAACGGTTGTCTAGCACCATGGAGGCTGATAACATGCAGTACAGCAGAAGCCTAGTCAAAATGTGGATTGTTGGGAAATTCACTGAATTTAGCATACATTAAAATTCCCCAACTTTTGTTTGCATGCTATTGGATTTGCCCGTTGTCTCAAACTTATATGTGTAAGTTAGAACTTTGTGTCTATCTCCAATAGTTTAGAAGATATGGAGCTTTTAAGATTTTAATTGCCCCTCATTTGCATAATTTAATCATCATGACTATTCTAAGTCCGGTGCCCAATTTCACTGGTAGGTCAGTCAACATGGCAAGTTTGGTGGATTTCGGAATTGTAGGGTTCGAGAAATACTCCGGACAAATCTGGTTGTAAAGAAGAAAGAAAGAAAGAAAGAGAGAGAGAGAGAGAAAGAAAGAAAGAAAGAAAGAAAGAAAGAAAGAAAGAAAGAAAGAAAGAAAGAAAGAAAGAAAGAAAGAAAGAAAGAAAAAAAAGAAAAAAGAATTCTTAGAAAAGCAAAATGTTTCGGTTGGCACCAATGCATAATAAATTACATACTGGAACTTACTTTCTCTGCTGTGTGACGCTGCGCCCGATATCGCCGGGCTCGGCAAAGCCCAGAGGTATAGGGTGCAACATCGCATCGTTGAGAAAATAAGTTCCAGTTTGTGATTAATTTTATGCTTTAGTTGCAAATCATATAACACAACCCTGTATCATAAAATACAAACAGACAGACAGGCAGATATGAACTGTGGCAGTGTTTGGGTAAGTTCCATGTACTATGCTTCCATCTCCTAAGGTTATGATAGATCACGGGACATGGATAAATTCACAAATGATGGTGCCATGATGCGATCTGGGAAAAAAGTGGGTAGTTAATTTGTGTTAGTATATGGCATTCATTGGCAGCATTGACAAGCTATTTGGAGATGGTGGACTATGTGACAAGTTCTTTTTTTTCCGCAAAAACTGCCAAATACTAGTATGTTGATAATTTCTGTAACACAGAGTCAACTTCCATATTATCAAAGTACATGCAGTTTCTTACATAAGGTTTTTAATTGCAAAATTGTGACAGAAAATTCATCAGTGTTTTGGAAGAAATAATAGGTTTGATCTTCATTCCATATCCAAACTCAAGATTTTAAAAGAAGGTGACATTAAATTCACTTGCATTGGATTAATTAGTTTGTTCTTGTGTCAAGTTTTTATTTTATCAATGAGTAAGTATAATCAATTAAAGAATGGCGTGGTATACCGACAAAGCAGTGATTTTTCTTATTTCTAAAACTAAGGGGGTAGGGGTAATACTTTTTGGTGCTTATAAAATGTGACAATTTATTGATATATAGAGCGATTCTTCATTATAAATGGTGATAAGATACACCTGTCATTAAAATAAATTACCATAGCCATCATTTTCGTATGTCTCACAAACCAATCTTCAATAAAAAATGGGTTGTGTCTTGTTCTAACATGGGGAGGGGTACCCAAGTACTTTTGGGCTTTGACCACTACCCTATATAATGAGATGCAAGATACGATTCCAATCATTGAATTTATGAGAGGGATACCATCAAACTTGGAACAAAACAGTTTTCTGGACCCCATCACAAGAATCTTGATTGTATCTGACGATCTGAGGAGCGATATCAGCAAAAATGAAAGAATAACAGATTTATTCACTAAAGGAAGCCACCAGCAATTTGACTGTTATTGTTCACATGCAAAATTTCTACGAACCGCACACAGTGACCATGCGCATAAATTTTCAATATTCGATTTTAGGCAACATGCCTATGGATTTACAGACCTTCAAGACCATGAACAAACGCATGTTCCCAGACAAACCAAGCTACACGTATATGATGGATAGATACAAAGAAGCCACCTCAAACCCATATGGATTCCTGGTGATTGATTTGAAACCAACAACACCGACATCAAACGATTGAGAACGAATACTGTGTCACACAACACAGAGAAGATTGAAAAGTTATCAGCAGAATACTTGAAATCCCAGTTGTCCATATCTGATGGTTCAGCCAGTGATAGTGAAGATGATGACGTTAGACAGCAGCCAGTCAACGAATGATGCTCTGCTGTGTATGAAATTGCTACAAGGTCCTAATGACAAGACAAGTCAAGATCCGCCCCAATGGAAAGAATATCTTAAAAGCATAGCTTATCAACAGTGATATTGATAAATCGTTCATTCAGAATAACAAAGCACTTGCTCATTTATGTGTGCATGAATGGAATGGTGTAAGAGCAAACAGAGAAATTATGTGCTTCGCTTGTCAGCATCCAAGAGGTTAGTTTTGAATTGATAGCATGTAAATATTGTGGGAAGGTAGATATCTATTTACCTGTAAACTTGATGGAATGGTGGCCAATGTGTGAAGACTGTGACACTGTGTGGAAGGGAGACCAACACAAGCTGATAAAAGTATTATTGTTTTGTCCACCTTGTAACAAAAGAATCATTGCAAAAGTAAAACCTAAAAAAAAAAAACGAAAGAACAGAAGAAAGTACATTATGAAAAAATTGATACTGTAGATATGCAAAATATAGACTGAAAAAATATATAAGTAGCAGTTACAAATTACCTGGGTTTGACGCATCTAATCAACCCTGGGACTTGCATAACCAAAGTGACGAACAGTGTAACAAAGTATGCTTCCCAGGCATGATGGCAGTAAGGATCACATTGCTGCTTTCATGGATGACTTGCTATGCTATTCAGAAACATGGGAATTGCACCTAATGCATTTAGAGGATACTTTTATTCGTTTGCGCAAAAATGGACTCAAATTGCGTAGTTCTAAATGCAGCTTTGCCCAAGAAGAAGTGAAATTTTTAGGACACATAGTCAGTGCAGCAGGTATTCGTCCTGCAATAAATAAGGTAGAGGCTGTAAGAAACATGCCAGCCCCTCGAAATGTCAAGGACATTAGAGCCTTCTTAGGAATGGTAGGTTTCTACCGAAGGTTTATACCACAAGGCAGTGATATAGCACGACCTCTCACTCAATTAACAAGAAAGAATGCTCACTTTACCTGGGGAGAGGAAGCTGCAAATGCATTTGAAATTTTGAAACAAAAATTGATGGAGAGCCCCATTCTAGCATATCCCGGAGTGGACCTTCTTTACGAGCCATATGCTGACAGCTCCCAGCATTCCATAGGAGCCCTGCTTTGTCAGAGGTTCCCAGGGGAAGGTGAGAAAGTTATTTTATACTTATCTCACCAGTTATCCCGTCGTGGCCAGCAGAAATGGCCTTGTATAGAAAGAGAGGCATTTGCAGTTGTTTATGCAGTGCAAAAATTACGGCATTACCTTTATGGGGCCAAGTTCCGCATTCACTTGGACCATGCCCCATTAAAGTCCCTGTTTAAAAGCCCAATGAAAAACTCACGGGTACAACGTTGGGCAATTATGCTCTCTGAGTATGACTGCGAGATACAATATGTTAGGGGTGAAAGACAAAGAGCTGACACCTTAAGTAGGTTAGTGCCCAGGCAGGAAGTAGGCGAGTCCTCCCTTGAAACAAGGGAAGGTGAGAGTCCCACAGAAGACATAGGTGTTATTAATACGGACCGAATGGATAAGGAGGCCTCTGAAACAAACCCAACTAACTCAGATGACAATACTTCAATCGAGGATGAGGCTGACAGTCTCATTCAAGATTTGATGTCTATTCCTCCGAAAAAGAGTTTTGCAGACTTGCAAAATAAAGATGATTGCATTGTCAAAATGATAAATAGCTTACAGGACAAGGGAGAGGATGCTAGATACCACAATGAATTCTCAATAGATGGTAATTTGCTTTGTCACCTTCCCTCACCAGTCAGATTAGACCCAGACCCTCACCTTGAGCTTGTAGTGCCAAGGGTGTTAGTTCCGTTCATTCTGACTGCATGTCATGATAACTGAGGTCACATGGAGATAGACAAAACCTATGACCATGTACGTCGCCGATTTTGGTGGAAAAAAAATGTATAAGGATGTTTTGGCTCATGTAAACAAGTGCCTAGTCTGCAATGCTAGAAAACTCAAAAGGGTTAATTATGAGATGCAAGACCTACCCTTGCCAAATTCACCTTTCCAAATTGTCGAAATTGACACGTGTGGCCCCTTTCCTGAAAGTAACCAGGGCAACGTGTACATTATCACACTCACGTGTCATTACTCTAACTACCCTGCGACATATGCAGTCCCTGACAAGAGGGCAGAAACTGTGGCTAGGGTATTGTTAGAAGATTTTATACCAAGACACTCATGCATGTCCATTTTGATCAGCGATTGAGGAATAGAATATGTAAATGCAGTAATAGATTGCCTGTCCAAGGAATTAAACATAGTTAGAGTTCGGACAGCCCCTTACTCACCAGAAGGGAACTCGAGAGCAGAAAGGTTTCATAGGGTGCTTAATGACATGATTGCGAAGGCCTTAAGCTCGAGAGATCACAGGGATTGGGACAAGTGTATTCCAAGTGCTCTGTTAGCTTGTAGGACCTCTACAAATGAGGGCTCCCTGCACAGCCCCTATTTTTTAAGTGTATGGGAGAGATCCACTTTTACCCTTAGACACCCTTTTGAGGCCAATGAGAAAGTATATGGGGCAGGATTACGTTCCCATTATGCTGCAAAGACTGCCCGTTGCTTTCAGTCATGTAAAGCAACACATGAAAGAGGCAAGAGATCGGAACAGGCACTATTACAATGAAAAAGACAGAATAGTGTACCTTTGATTTAGGTTCCCCTGTTTATTTTCATGATCATTCAGCCATGGTAAAGCAAACACCAAAGTTTGCTTCTCCCTGGTGTCCCTTTTATAGAGTTATTGAAAAGCTGACTCCTGTTCACTTCAAAATACTCCGCCAATTGACAGGAGATACAAAGGTGGTGGATGCAAAACATCTGCGGGCTGCACATCCAGATTCAAACTGGGATGAGCATGAACAGGAACCTCGACAAGTTTGTTCCAAATCAACCCCCACTGAATCGCCAGGTGATAGGGTTCAGCCCCAAAGATGGGCAACCCTTGTAGCTCCGCCTGAATTTAACTCCCCTACAGATGATGATGCCCCTTTAGGTGTTCCCAGGGCAGGAGGAGTTAATTTATGGGGGCCTGGATCTTCCACACAAACAGACAATGATAGAAGTAGCATAACAGATGACCATGCTCAGCTCTCCGGTGAGCAGGGGGATCCGCCCACCCCCAGCCATCGTTACAATTTGAGGCCAAGGCCTGAGAGACAGGCTTGGCCTAGTTCGGGGACCAAGCACCCATTGGAAAGCGAATCACATAACCAAGCAAATAAACGGGTCAGAGTTGACCCTGATGGGATTAGTCCTATGGAAATTGGGCTCGTAGCATTACAAGGAAACAACTTTACCTTGGGAACTGTCCATGGAGTTTTTATGGGACTTTTATTGTGGATAGTTTTAGTGACTAGTTCACGGTAACTAATGAGTTAAAATGATTGTTGTTAGCATGAAGTGCCGAGTTTATTGCCTGGGGCCCAGTAATTCAGGAGAATGAAACTCAGATGTATTAAGTAATTTAACAAAAGCTAACCTCATTTACGGAGATGAGGCAAACTTTTGTTGACCAGTAAAAGTAATGTTTTAATGTTTTGATTATGGTGAAAACAAGCATCATTGTACATTTAGTGTGTGCATTGTTGTTCACCTATACAATGCTTATTTGTTTAGTGAAGTGAGGACCACTGTCCACAGAGGACAGACATAATATTTGCATAATTGTTTGTAATTGCTCAATGTGGTTCTCGATTGTTGGAATCTATTGCCAGCTGATTTCAACCAATTGACTACTACATGATTTGAATTAGAGTTATAAGTTGTAAAGCATATTATGTAATACACAGGAACCCTTTTTGTTTTTATTTTTTCATTTATTTTTACATCCTTTTCTTACTTTCTTATCCCTTTTTCCATCCTTTATATTTTCATTTATTTTTTTTTCTTTTCCTTTTCCTTAGGACATCATGCGACTTTTCTGCCAATGGGTGTTTATCCTTGTTTTCTCAGTGGTTCAGAGTGACTCAGGCGTCTATTTTGCAAAGCAAAATGAGATTTATGGAGCTTATGGATCGTGGGTTTTAACATTTTCTGTGGACCTGGGCCCGTATGTGAGACAGTTGAACCTCCTATATAAAGAAATTTCACAATTTAAGGCCAGAACTCAGCCTCTTAGAAGCAGCAGTTATTTTCGACAAATGAGTGATATACCCCAAAAGCAGTTTGTGTTATTGGCTAATGGTACTAATGACCTTGTAGAGGCTGAACTCAGACAGTTTTATTGCAAATACTCCATTGTTCGCAATGTTTGGGAGTCTATTTAAGTCATTTTACATAACAGGTTGCCTAGAGACCGAAGTGACCCAAAGAAAAAGGAAAACAAGGGTAAAAGATCTAAAAGAGCCCTAATTCCTATCCTGGGCAAACTGTTTTCCCAGCTTTTTGGATTAAGTACTGGCTCTGATTTGAGAGAGGTAAAACAAGCCTTGATGATATTGGAAAATACGCAGTCCAATGTAATTCATGTATTAGATCAGAGTATCACTCTGCTGAATAAAACCAGTGTAGCTGTTTCTGAGAATAGACAAGCTATAAAACAATTAAATACCGTGACGAACCATATTGGGACTTTTGTGATTGACTTGCAACACAGGTTCCAAGACATGCAACCAACCGTGGTATTCAACCTGTTTCAATCTAAATTACATCATTTGTTCCACTTGGTGACCACCAGTTTGCGGCAAGCTCAATGGGAGCTCGCTACTATTCGTGATGAAATTTATAAGATAAATAGAGGAATATTTCCATTAACTTTGATCCCACCTAAACAGTTCATGGTAGTTTTGAGAAAAATAAAGAATAGCATTCCCAAGGGGTATATTTTACCTCGTTCGGCTCTGCAGGATATTAAATGGTACTACCAAAATTTAGATACTTTGCTTTTTACTGATGGAAAGAAATTCCATATAGTCACAACCGTACCTCTTGTATTAGAACAAGCTCACTTCACTTTATATAGAGCATTGAGTATACTAGTTTATCACCCTGTCTCAAATGTTATGGCTAAATTTACTTTGGAAGCAGACTACCTCGCTGTATCTCGAGACCAACAAAATTACGCTCTATTGAATTTTATGGAAGCACAACCATGCATAAAGCCAAACATTTCATTTTGTCCCGTAATGAGGCCAGTTATGGGGTATCAAAATTCGCCCAACTGTATAATTGCTCTTTGGCACAATGATCAAAAACTAGTGAAACAAATGTGTGTAAAGAGTATAATTCCCAGTATTAAATACCCATGAGCTTATTTTTTGAGTACTGGTCACTGGATTGTATCCATCCCTTTTGATTTTGAATTAAGTATTATCTGCCTTAATGAATTGGCTAGTAAACAGCCTCCAATCTCAGTAAAGAGACCCATAATGGAAATTAGTCTCGTGCGTGGCTGTAAGGCCACCAGCCCGTATCTAACATTGCTACCGGTGTTTAAGACATTTTCTTCATCACTAGTGCATCAAGTTTCTGTTCCCTAACCTGAACTTTCAAGGTTTTCTCATGATGTATGGAATTTTTCGATACTGGATGACTCAGATACAAAACAGGGATTGGATTTGCAGGAAATCTGGCTTTCTGATCTAGATAATATGGAAATGGATAATCTGAAATTAGCTGTGAGCAATTTAAGGACAAAGGTCCATCCCCCTCAATATCAAATGCATAAAGGCGTGGGTTTCGGCTGAGGTATTACTATGTTGATATTTATATTTATCGTTGGTGTCGTTCTTGCCATTGTCTATTCTAAGTTCAAACAATTCCGTTCACGTGTTAAAATTAATACTCTGCTTGAAGAAGGTTCTGACAACATAGCTGGTTCCAGACCTAATTGGTTCACACAATGTATTCAACTTCCTACTTGTTGTGATTGTTCTATTGCCAAGGAAACCGTTGCTCCGGAGAGCAAAGAAGACGTACAGTCAACGTTGGACACTGTAATACAAGCGGACCCTTAACTTTACCCAATAGTGACGTAATGTGGCTCGTGGGCATTATTCTATACTACCAATTGATGTATTTTATGACACAGATCAGTCTGTGCCTTGCTATCGATGCCATCGTGACATTAAGGACTTTGCTTGGAATATCAATTCAAACTGCGGGTTAAACTTTTGTAGCATTCACTGCTACTTCGCACATTTTCATTGAAATGACGAGGACCTACATGCATGTCAAGGGCCAGTACATTCATCTACTACAACACCTATATGATCGCCATTCCGATGTCACACATTCTGGCCACCGTAACTCCCTGTCCTTTGTGATCTGGTTGGGCATAGTCCTATGGCTATGTTTACAGATCTTGGGTCCCGGGTAATGGGTGTTGTTTGTGCCAGATTGTATCCCAGCTCTACTAGAGGTGTTCAAATTTCTTTATTGTACTTTATGGACGGAGACTGTCCGACTGGGCCTACTGCTTTTACAATATATACGTGTGTACATGACTCGACCTGCCATGCATAGCCAAAATCCACCAGGTGCCGGCGTTTGCCGTATGAGAGCCTTCTTTGCTTATTATTGGGATCCATTCCTTCATCTATGGCCAGGCAAGCTGTTGATGTAACCGGGTTTTACCTCATCTATTTACTGGTGTGGCACATGCACGGAGACGACCTGATGTGAACTGTGATTCTAAGTAGTGTGCACTGCCTTGGTATGCACGCAGACAGTCAACTGTGACCTTCATGATTATTATCTTAAATGCCGCGCTTACCTTTCTCTTTTACAGCGGACACTTTGTGCCTAATTTGTCACTCCATTAATAATTACCCACGCGACACCACTTATTCATTTGTGATCAGTGATACTCTGGGTTCCACATTGAAGCACTAAAGTAAAGATATCTGGAGCCTTTTACTTTTGCAGTAAAATGTAATTATTTGCTGAATACCGCTTCCATTTATACTGGACTGTTATATATATATATATATTGGACACTCCTTCTTCCTACGTACTTATGATATAAACATAACGAGATGATGACTCTCTTTTTTTTCATTTCTTAATATTTTAACTTGCTGTGAATTTATAGACTTTCCGTTTTTGTTGCCGTACAACCTGCCTGAGGGCTTATTAAGTTGTGGATCAAACCTTGGAGGACCAAGGTTTAATTTTAAAGGGGGGCATATGTAACAAAGTATGCTTCCCAGGCAATTTTTCAATTTAATTTTTCTTTATTTTAAGATGTATAAATGTATGTATTGTAAGCTCTGCGTGATACCCACCTCAGCTCTTTATTTCTCTTAACACCCCCTATAAGATTCTTGTACAGAACCCACCCGAAAATCTATGAACATCTTAACATCCCTGCTGTACTGTACAAACCCACTTTTGGTCATTTTTAAACACCTAGTAAGATGGTCTTACTTCTAGATTTGGGCAAGAACTTTTTCCGGACCTTATTTGGTAAAACCTTACCTAAGATCTGCTCTTTTAATTGTTTTATTATATCTTTACGTCAAGCATTCCTTTACGCGTCATCTTTCTATCAACCCTTCTCTCAACAAAACTTCTCCATCCAGGGGTATCACGCCAGAGCTGGGCGGTCATTTCTCTAAGATACATGTTGGTTGGAAGTACGCGGCTTCGGCCAAATTGTATACAAGGAACAACTTGAATATAAGAATATAACACCATCATCTCAATTGGACGTCTTCCGAGTTTTATTGGGATTATTTTCCACTATACACAACACAACGAGAGAATTTTCACACAAGACCTACCGAAAAGGTTACAACAGAAAATAAAGCGACAGAAGATGTTACCCATGATATCAGCCAAGATGGCTCATGACCTTCAGATGAAAGCAAGATTACCTAAGAAGAAAAAGAAGACTGCTGCCAGAGGAGGAAAGAAAAAGAAGAACAACATTGAATCCCAAAACCTTGGTGGTAATGTTACGTAACATCATTACAAGTGTTGGCTACAAATAGTATGTGTGAATGAAATGAAAATAAATGATGCATTGCATGATGAATCAACACAACAGTTTATATTTGTGGTGTTGTATTAAGAATTGCATTAATAAAGATACACCAATTTTAACCCTTCTGTCAATACTTCAACCAGCGCATAGATGTACATGGCTGACTTGGTTGGTCAAGTAATCCCTTTTGTCAACATTGTTGGGTCAGACCTTGTGACAATTATATGGAGTGCTTGCCTCTGCCTCAAACCACGATAATCTCTTTTCATTTGTCATTATTTGCCTCTCTTCAGTGAAAGAAGCATAATCCTCTTATCACCCAATCTAATTGTGTCTCAGAAAATATGATCAAGTGAATTGTATGTGTTGACTTAAAATCTTAATCCCTACTTACCCAAACATTCCCACACTATGAAGAATCTCTCACCCATATATTTTTAGACCCAGGTGGTCCACTATCAATTTTTATACACCCCTGGGGCTCTAGGGGGATAAAGAAGTGTTACGTCGTTGACATGAAAAAAAGGAATCTATAGATCCATATGACACTATAATTCACGTTATGACGCTGACTCTCTTTTTTTTGGGGGGGGGGGGTACAACTAGCGTGACCATTTAAACAAACTTGGTATAAAGACCCACCCAAGGTACATTGCCACCTTGTTGGAAGTCAATTTCGTTGACAATTTGAGCGAAGTCGAAATGTGAATTAGCATTAGAATGCCCATTGACTTACACATTAATCACGGTAATCAATAGGAAAGGCGCATTTACCGATAAGTACCCGAATTGAAACATTCGTTTAAAATCAAAATTCCACAGCAGTGCCACCTAGTGAACAACTTTCCTTGTTTGATCCTTTCACAAGGAAAATATCTACCACGTTTCAGCTTAATCTGAGTGACAGTTCTGTAGTAGACGTCAAAAATAACGAAAAAGCACAAAAAATCATTAAAATAGCAAAATAATTCACTGCCACCTGGTGAAAAATTAAGAACTGGGAATTTCTGTACTGTTCCTGTGTGATATCAAAGCAATTTTGTGAGCTGTTTCATAATTTTTTTTTTTTAATTTTTCAGCCACCCCCCCCCCCCCAAAAAAGGAAAAAATGATATGGAAAAAAAAATAAAAATATCACTGGAATATGACTATTTGAACTTGGTAGAGACCTACCCAAGGTACATTGCCACCAATTTTGAAGTAAATCTGGAGAACGATTGTGGAGAAGAAATCGAATATGTAATTATGAACAGACGGATGATGGATGGATGAAAGATGGATGACTCGGCCTCCTTAAAGTTCAGCCTGACTAGTCAATCAGCTGAGCTCAAAATGTGAGTGCGCTATGCACGAAGCATCTTCAACCCCTGAATAAATAAACGTTTATAGTCATACTAACGCAAACAAATTAAAGTATATATCGTACAATATTTTTTGATCAATTCAACAATAGGAGGAGTATTGGCGAATCAATATAAGATTAGAGTTATGCAATTCCTCTTCCATAAAGTATAAACTGTGTAAGGTTTTGATAAATTCAGTGATAGGAGGATAATTGAAAACAACTATTGGCGCTCCTTTCTTGGAAATTGTGATCATTTCCAAAAAAAAAAAAAAAAAAAAAAAAAGGTTTGATATGCCTAAAGCAGGACAGTACCTGCCTGTTCAAAATCATCATAGCAATATGATTGAATGTTATTAAAAATTGAAATGTATAATTGTCTTCATAGTTGCAGCAATAGAAGGATGACTACT
Organism: Hermodice carunculata; assembly: GCA_964020975.1. Lineage (NCBI taxonomy): Eukaryota > Metazoa > Annelida > Polychaeta > Eunicida > Amphinomidae > Hermodice > Hermodice carunculata. Next base: position 145,339 of record CAXHWN010002550.1, read on the forward strand.
TAAACTTCTTGGTCCTCCTATTGCTGATAATTTGATCTTTTCCATAAAAATGTAAATACACTCTAGTCGAAGCACGTCAACATCTGAGTAAATAAAATACTAGAGTGACAGGATTGCGTATTATTTGAAGTTTGTATTGTATAGTGTTCTGATAAATTCAGCAATAAGAGGAGATTTCATGACAACTACTAGTCTTCCCTTTGCTTGTTAAAATTTTAGTAATTTCCAACAAAAATAGAAGTATTATATACATGATGCATGGTAGCACCTGTTAAGAAAAGTCATAGTTATATGAATGAATATTGTCTAAAATGTATAATGTAAAGTTGTATTGATATCTGGAGCAATAGAAACCGGGCTACTAAAACCTAGTCGACCTCCCATTGCTGATATTTCGGTCATTTTTCCAAAACTGTGAGTACGCTATGCATGAAGTATGAACAAAACCAAAAAAAAAAAAAAAGGGAACAGTTAGACGATTGTGTATCGTTTGAAGTGTGTTGTGTAAAATGTTTCGATAAATTCAGCCATAGGGGACAATTGGCGATAGCCACTGGTCCTCCCATTATTGAATTTTTTTTATCATTTCGAAAAAAAAACTGTTGGTATAATAAGCATGAAACGTGCTACCACCTGTTTCCATGAGTCATAATGTTATGAAATAATATTTTTTAAAAAAATATATAATGTAAACTGTTTTGATAATTACAGCAATAGAAGGTGGAAATCTCTTGCAACGTAGTGGTCCTACTATTGCTGATATTTTGGTCTTTTCCATAAAAATGTGAGTGCGCTATGGATGAAGCATGTTCAACACCTGAATAAATAAACGTTTATAGTCATACTAACGCAAATATATTAAAGTATATATCGTACAATATTTTGATCAATTCAACAATAGGAGGAGGATTGGCAACACGTACATTTTCATAATTTCCCAAAATATAAGTATGATATGCATGAAGCATGGTAGCACCCATTCAAAATTAAAACATTGTAATATGAATGAATATTGTCTTAAGTTTTACAAATAAAATTGTTTTAATACTTGCAGCCATAGAAAGAAGACTGTTGATCCTGGTGGCTTCGTATTGATGATGTTTTGGTCATTTCAAGGAAAAACGTAGGACACTAGAGTTGAAACATGTTCAACACCTGAATAAATGAAGTATTATAGTTGTGCCATTGCAAATTTTATAAAGTATATATTATATTATTTTAAAAAATACAGCAATAGGGGGATGATTGACGACAACTACTTGTCCTACTACATTTTAAATTTTAATCACTTCCAAAAAAAATAAATGTATGATATGCGTGAAGTGGGGTAGAACTTTTTTAAACAAAACATATTAATATGAATGAGTCTTGTCTAAAATTTATATTGTAAAATTGTATTGATATCTGCAGCAAAAGAAACCCCACTTCTAACACCTAATGGTCCTCCTATGGCAGATATTTTGGTCATTTCCCCAAAACTGTGAGTATGCTTTGAATGTTTTTCTTTATATGCGTAACTGCAGTAGTGGTATCATAGCACTCATTAGCTAATATGCTTAACTGTAGTCATTTGTCCTTTTATTGGCCAAATGGTAGCATTTTATGTAAACAGGCTCAAAGGAAATACGTCCATAAATGTTTTCTGTTACCACCAAGATTCATCTTGTTATTTGCAAGGTAGTAGGATGTTGCATAAAAATCATTAACCAAGTGTCATCAAATCAGAAGTAGAATACAGCATTTCCTATTGAAATGTAATTATGAACGTTATCTAATCGGAAGTCAATCTTAGTTCAGAGAACCGTTCTCTTTCCTTGTTACCTTGATACATGAAACGAACTGACTGGCTGTCAAAATACGGTACCTATAATTGTAAAAAATATATCAGTGTAAGTGTGATCAAGTTAGCAACAAATCACTTGTTGTGTGTATGAATATCCCTTTGAACAATATATGTTGTATAACGTTTTGACAACTTCCACCATAGGAGGAAATCTATTGAAACTTAGTGGTCCTCCTTTTGCTGACATTTTGGTCATTTCCTTAGAAATGTGAGTATGCTATGCATGAAGTATGCTCAACACCTGAATATATAAAAGATTATAGTTATACGATTGCGTATTCTTTAAAGTATACTGGATAATGTGTTTATAAATTCAGAAATAGGAGGAGGATTGGCGCCAACGAATGGTCCTCTATTTTTTGAAATTTTTATCATTCAAAAAAGAAAATAAAAGAGAAAAACAAAAAGAAAAACAAAAAAAACCAGAAGTATGACATGCAAGAAGCAAGTAGTAACTGGTGAGAAAATAATATTATTATGAATAAATATTGTCTGAACTATTATAATGTAATTTATTTTGATAATTGCACCTATAGAAGGACGACTGTTCAAACTTCGTGGTCATCCTATTGTTGATGTTTCGGTCATTTCGAAAGAAATTTACGCTAGGCATAAAGGATATTCAACCCCCGAATAAATAAAAGATTATAGTTAAATGTTCCGTAGTCCTCAAATTATATATTGTATAATGTATTGATAAATTCATTAATAGAACAATAATTGACGACAACTAATGGTACTCCTATTTTTTGGGAGAAGGGCCTTTAGACCTTGCCACTGACCTATCCTATGGGATAGTTGTTGGAGGGTCAGAAAAGCCTGGAAACCACAGTTCCTGATTTTTTAAAAATATCGCTATAGTTATAAATCGTGGCCTGTGTTATTATGAAGAGGTTGAGAGCATAGTTCATTGAAGTAGTGCAAAAAAAATTGTATTCTTCATTTTTTACCAATAAGTGAAGCGGCGCCATTTTAGTATCTTGCAACAAGTGCATATAGTCCCGTTGTATGGCAGCTGTTACGTGGTAATTTATAAAGCTGTGAAACAAACACTCACAATATTTGTTGAAACAGTGAAACAACAATGTAAATATTACTGTAAATGACCTGTTATCTGTGAACGAGTTCAATTTTGCTTCCCCCACATTGCTAGCATGAATATCAACTAGGAATTACTATTTTAGCGCAAATTTTTGGCGACCTTGACAGTGACTCTAATCCAATCATGCAAAGGGATATATGCCTCGGGAGGGGTTCGTCATCCAAAGTTATTTTGATTCCTTCTCATCGCAACCAAATAGGTGTACGTACTGCTACCTGTCATGGTGTAGGTCACAGGAGGCTTATTGTGCCAATCATAAGGTTACTCTTACGGTGAAAATAGCCATGCGGCAGTGCCGCTAAGACTGAAGTAAACAACGGTAATAGGCACCTAATCACTGATCAATGACCAGTAGTACCTGCTGTATGCGGGCACCCTTCTGCCGAGTAAAAGTGACCGCATACAACAGGTGACCGGTCACAACAGGTATGCAAATATGGCCAACTGGGACCTGCGTTTTACTGGACTTCAAAGGGAGGGTTAATCGGAATAATCCCCTCAGCTGTCAATGAGTTGCAACAACTTCTAAAGCATCATCACTGGCTGGCCTGGCACTGGGCTTGTTAAAGTCTCAGTGCTCATGCTGACTGAACAATACCATGCTTCTATGGAAAATACTGGCCCAAATTACATGAACAGAATGTTTTGAATATTATATCGAAAATTTTGCTTGCAAGCGTAGGTGTAGAATGGAGCGTATTTTAGATTCAAATTCTGTAGAAACTATAGAGTAATCATAGAAGTAAACAGGTCTGACGTAAACACTTCTGGGGAGAAATGTTGTGGTAACTCTATAGAGGATGAGGCAACGGGAAATGGTAATGAAATTTCATTGGGATGAGACTTTTGAGAGTGGTTCATTTTTCAACAGTTGAGTTGACCACTGCCACACTGTGAAAAGGCCCTTGCGGCATTGTCATTGCAAAACAAATTTCGATGATAGGTGCGGTCAATTTGGTTGCTAGCAGTTTAAATTTAAACCACTGTAAAAAGGGTGACATCCGGCTGCTATGGCCATATAGATTAACAGATTACATCATTATTTTTACCTGAAAATACGCTCATGTTTCATTGTGATTGCTTCACAAAAACTTACGTTGCCGTGTTTATGAACATCAAATATCGGTAATTTCCGTACGCGGTCGGAAGGAAAACAAGAAAAGGACTCCCATGATGCAACTAGGTCAACATGGACGCATCATTGTTGTTGCGAGTAAACAAGTGCGAAGTTGAAGCAATAATATTAACACTTTGAAGCATAATAACACACAAATCCCCTCCTAATATTATTCTAAAGACCTTTCAAGAAGATATGCCAGACGGTGATATTACCGGGGTTATATTTGATTTTATATCCGTTTCCAAGTTAGGTAAATTTACGCTTCCAGCATAGAAAATTGATCGAACGTCTGCATGCTGGTATCGTTAAAAGGCTTTGAATCCTTTGTTCATTACACACTTTAGCACCAAAGGTTGATTGAAGTGGCCTCTAATTATTAGAAGGGCCGTTAACCACTGTTAACACTGATTTTTGTTTTGTTTTGTATAATGACCGCTGACTATCAAAGCTTGGTTTTGACTGACCGATGACTGCATAAAGTTTGCTTTTGACTGACCGCTGACCACGTTTGGCCACCAAAGTTGTAGTTTTGCCAAATATCAACACTATGGTATAGTTAAATTGCTTTTATTCCATTTGAAGTGACCGCAAATTTTTAGAGGGCTGTTAACCACTGTTATCATTGCTTTTTTATTTTTTATTATGACCACTGACTGCAAAAAGCTTGATCTGACCCCTGACCGTAAAAACTTCATTTTTACTGACCGCTGACGACGTTTGGCAGCAAAAATTGTACTTTTGCAAAATATTGACACTTCAGTGTTTGTATTTATTGCAATACATTGCCAAAATTGTACAACAGCCTATCCATGTTTTGTGGGTCACCTTTTTTAGTATATTATCATAGAATATGTATGTTTTGCCACATATTGCCAAGAAAAGTGCCACAGTACAAGATACAAGATACAAATCTTTATTTATACTCGGTGGATAAAAACAGTACAACATTAGCTCCACCAGCAGCTATTAAGACCAAGTTGTGATTAATACATAAAATTGATGCTAAAAATACGAGGTACAAATGATATGTTGATTACAAAGATATGAAAGAAAGAGAAAAAAAAAGATGGAAGAAGAAAGACATTATTTGAGCTGGAATTTACAATATGTGCACCGGCATTTAAAGCTTTCCCAGTTTTTAATAACAAGTTTAAAAGTTTTAAGATCAGTCTGTTTTCTCAGCTCACTGTGAAGTTCATACCACACTTTAGCACCAAAGCTATTGAAAGTATGAAGACCGCCTTTAGTAGAGTTCTTGTTAGGGCGATAAAGAGTATTTACAGTCCTTAATGAGTACCGGTGCTCCTTCAAGCTAAAAAGTTCACTTATATATGCAGGGCTGAGCTTATGAACAGCCTTGAAAATTTCTGTGGTGTAGAGTCGAAGACGGGCTAGGTGCAACTTTGGTATGTTTGCCATACAAAGTAGCTAATCATATTCCAGGTAGTACCTGTTGAACAGAAACGTAAGTGCCCTAAACTGAATTTCCCCCAAGTTTGCTGAATTTTTAGAACCACAAAAGAGCCAAACCACTAGGCCATAGTTAAAATTTGAAAGGACAAAGGATTTACAAAGAAGAAGACGTGTTTTAGTATGGAGAAAATGTCCTAAACGAATAAGACAGTTCAGTTGATTTGTAGCTCTTTTGGTAATTTTGGAAATATCTTGGGAGAAATTAAACTTCTTATCCAGTTGTACGCCCAACAGTTTGACACTTTCTTCACTAGTAGTGTTAAACAACATCAATGCCAATATCAGTGGAGGCCTTTTCATTAGAAATCATGGCTTGAAACTTAGATGGATTGGCCTCCATCTGATTGTCACTGCACCCTGTTATAAGATTTTTGCCATTTCGTTGAACTTGGGGACCAGTAAAGCTTTAGATTTTGCCTTCACAAGCACAGAGATGTCAAACGCCTAGTTATAAAAAACCACCATCTTGAATGGCACAAAAAATATCATTCATGAATATATTAAAAATTGCGGGGCCAAGGATAGGCCCCTGGGGGACGCCCTTGAGAATGGTACTCCAAGAACTAATGGCGTTACTCTTTGCCTTGATCGATGTGCCAGATATCTTATTCATTCCAAATGCTAGACTTTGCTTTGCCACAGTTTTCCAAAACAGTGCCAGCATCTAGCCATGATCAATGAGCCATGTTATTCAATAACTCTGTTACTACACATATTCAAGGAAAGTGTGATGATTTGCCCTGGGCAGTGCCTTGATCAGGTTTCCACATATTAAATATTCCAGCACCAAAACTTTGTGATAAGTTACCTAGGTTGTTGCTGATTAGTAACAAGTTGTTACCAGATTGCTCGTACAAAAAAAGAAATACAGTGTACATTGTATGAATGAGTTATTGTGTCCTTTTGCTTAAAATGGCAAATGATGTAGAAGAAGATCCAGGTCCACAAACTTGTCCTACCACATGTCTTCCAGGGACTTTTCACCAAGCAGATAGCAAAATGACAAATGCTGTTCGTATTTGCAGTGTTGCAATATTAATGGCAGAAACAACACCATTTGCATCATGGCAGCAAACCCACATGGACCAGGTAGTGCTTGCTGGAGATCTGTTGTATTCAAACATTCCAAGGAAACCCAATGTACATTTTTTGTTTCCGTCTGAAGTTCCATGTCAACTGCAATTTGATAACAGTGTTCTCACATTGATTTTTCAAGACAATGTGACTGGATGCTTGCTCGGCGCTCCACATGCTTAATTAGAAGCAATTCTCGTGCAATTGGATACTGCACTTATACAAGCATTCTCATCATGCAAATTCATTTATATATACTTAGGTGAATGCACATCACTAATTGCAAGGACTGAAGGTATCTACTACTGTTTTGATTCCCAGAGTAGATAAAAAAACGGTTACCCCATTGAAAATGGCACATCAGGTTTACTCTCTCTCTCACATGCCTTCCTCATCTTACTCGGTACGTTTATGAATTAGCCAGGAGAATTGGAGCTGTTCAATATGAAATCACGCCAGTACGTGTACATCGCCAAAACTTAGAGCTTGAACACCCAGTTCCTCAACATAAAATTTCACAGGCAGTACCTTATAAATGCCACTTGCATATCACGTTTCCATGTAAAGGTAAAACTCCCTTGGAAAAAAATGTACAATCACAATGGGGCATTCTGTCGTGTTTTATCCATGTAAAACCAGCGAGGAAATATGTACAATTAGCGGAAAAAGTTAACCACTTGAAGCCGTCTCTCCAAAAGAGTGGAAGCTTCTAAGTCCACAACATATCTGATTTTGTTGAGTAACAGTGGGGAAAGGATACGCACAAAAGCACTAGAGTTGAAACATCTCAAACAAGCACTACCCAGTTTAGTTGTAATAATATATGATTACACACCAGTGTCAATTGATGGGAATAACTGCTGATATACTTGAAACAAAAGTGAAACCCCCGTATTGGAGGAGCTGCCATACAAACTGCATAAAGCACACTACTGTTGGCACAACCAGAACCACTCCTTACAAGCTGCATGTGTGTATCAAGCAAAATTAGATGCAACTCCTGAAAGTCTGAGTTATTTTCTTAGGATAAATGGTGCTTTATTTTTGTGTATGTTAACATCCCAATTTTTCTTATCATTAATAACCATGCACTTATTATTTTAAAGGACATGGGCAGGTACTTTGTGTGTAATCCTCATGAATCACAAACCGGTAGATCAACTTCACAGACGCACAGCTTGTCAAACAATTGTTTCTGCACTTCCACACACAGTTTGTTAGCTTTTGCAATTAATTACGCAGTCTTCATCCTTGTTTGTCTACCAACCATTGTATAGTTGCTCCCTTGGATGTCAAAGTAATTCTTGCCAGACATATTTACATGGCCTAAAAAAAACAGAAATATTTCATAAGACTGAGAGATCAGTAATTGTACCAAGTTGGCTTCATCAGAGCCAGTGGTGATGGAACTGGTTCTCAACAAAGTCACAAACCTGTTACTAGTCTAGTACAATTAAAGGAAATAACAAAAGTGGTCACAAAATTACCATTTCAAAATCCACAAAGAGAAAGGCCGATAATATTGCCAACCCTGCTGAGAAAAAAAGAGGAAAACCCAATCAACTTCCTGTGGCACCACTACACAGGCAGCAGGATGCAAGGAAATTGTTTTAAATTGCCAAAAAACAATCCACAGCTGCAACTATATCACAGAGAATCACAAACAACACTACTACTGGATGCATATTGTCAACAAACACAGGCTCGTTACAACACTCTAAACCCGTCTCAGCCAATTCAGTAATAGAAACAGATATGGACACATTGCCCTCACAGTTCTCCCAATTATTGAAAACTTACTGTGAATTTGTTTGCTTCATATGTCAGCAACTTTTCTTCAAGCACTCAATTATATCAAGTAATTCCCTTCAATCATTACAAAATGATTACCTCCTCCATATAAATACCCACACTGTGTCAATAGATGGAAACGAAAAGGTTTGCACTACCTGTTAGCATTCTTTAAAGAAAGATAAGATGCCCACATTTGCAGTTGCGAATGGAATGTCGTTTCCGAAGTTACCCCCTGTATTAACAGGAATGACAGAACTGGAAGACAGACTTGTTGCAAGCCGCATACCATTCATGCAGTTGAGACTACGAAATGTGGAGGGCAGTGGAAAATAAATGGCAATGTTATCAATGTTGTGGCAAATGTGGAGACCACTGTTAATACAATCACCAAATCATTAGACATGTCATTCACTATTCCAGCGAAACTTAAAACGAAGCTGAAGTGCAAAACATAAAAGGCTTCCTGGTAGTTTTGTTTATGGGACGGCTTGGACAGATTGTGTGACCCTTCCCCCGTTAGGCACTTATGCCTTGTTGAAATTTTAATCATTTCCAAAAAAAAGAAGAATAATACGAATGAAAAGTAATATGAATGAATATTGTGTAAAATTATAATGTAAAATTGTTTTGAGAATTGTAGCTGTAGAAGGGTGACTGTTGAAATATAGTAGTCCTCCTACTGCTGATAATTTGGTCACTTCCATCACAAATGTAAGTGCGCAATGCATGAAGCACATCTCCACGTTAATAAATAAAAGATTATAGTTATAGGATTGCGTATTCTTGAAAGTATATATTGTATAATATTAGATATTTTCAGCAATAGGAGGAAGATTGGCGACAACTACTGGTCCTCCTAGTTTTGAAATTTAAATTATCAAAAAAACATGGAGGTATGATGTGAATGGAGCGTGATAGAACCTGTTTATAATATAATGATATGAATGAATATTGACTAAAATTATAATATAAAATTGGTTTGATGATTGCAGCAATAGTAGGTTTACATTTGAAACCTAACGGTCAACATATTGCTGATACTTTGGTCTATTCCGTAAAAATGTATTACACTATGCATGAAGCATGTGAACGCCTCAATAAACAACAGATTATAGTGATACGTTACATGTTCTTTAAAGTATATATTGTGAAATGTTGTGGTAAATTCTACAATAGGAGGAGGATTGTCATTTGACCGCTGGTCCTCCTATTTTTTACATTTTGTTCATCCCCCACCACCCCACCCCCCCCCCCCCAATAAAAAACCAACAAACAAACAAGCAAACAAACAAAAACAAACAAACAAACAAACAAACAAACAAGAGAGAGAGAGAGAGAGAGAGAAAGAAAAAAGGAACAAGTATGATATGCATGCTCTTTTGTGGTACCTGTTTAAAAATTCAAAGTAATATGACTGCATGTCGTCTAAAAATTGGAGTGTAAAATTGTTTGATAATAGCAGCAATAGCAGACGATCAGTGAAACTTAGTGGTCGACCTATTGCTGATATTTTGATCATTCCTTAAACAATGTAAATATGGTTCCATGGAGTATGTTCAACACCTGAATGAATAAAACATTATATAATAGTGATACGATTGTTTTTTTGTTCTTTAAAGTGTATATTGTGTAATGTTGTGATAAATTCAGCAACAGAATGATGATTGACGACAACTTCGGGTCCTCCTATTGTTACAATTGTGATCAATTACAAACAAAAATAAGTATGATATGCATGAAGCATGGTAGCACCTGTTTAAGAAATAAAATCTCAGTAATATGAATGAATTTTGCCTAAAAAATTTAATGCAAAATTGATTTCATAATTGCAGCAATAGAATTTTTGATCATTTCCAAGATAATAGAAGTACGATTTCCCTGAAGAATGGTAGCACCTGTTTAGAAACAATTATAATAATATGATTGAAAGTTCTCAAAATACCAATGTAAAACTGTTTTGATATTTCCAGCAATGAAAGATCGACTGTTGAAAACTAGCAGTCCTCTTATATTGATAATGATATTTTGGTCATTTCGATACAAAAATGTGAGCAAGCTTTGCTTGAAACATGTTCAACACCCGAATAAACAAAAGAACCTAGTTAGTCAATTGTGTATACTTTAAAGTATACATATTGTCTAATGCTTTGATAAATTGAGCAATAGGAGGACAATTGGGGACAACTTCTGCTCCTTTTATTTTCAAAATTTTAATAATTTGCAAACAATACAAGTACCATAAGGATGAAGCTTGGTAGCACCTGTTTCAAGCTCATAGTAGTATGGATGAATAGTGTCTAAAACGTATAATGTAAAATTGTTTTGGTACTTGCAGTAATAGAAGCTCGACTGTTTAAACCTTATGGTCCTCCTATTGCTGATATTTTGAACATTTCCATAAAACTTTGAGTATGCTACGCATGACGCATGTCAACACCTCAATAAATAAAAAAAATTATAGTTACATGATTGCGTATCATTTAGGTATTATTATATATTGTTTTGAAAAATTCTTCAATAGAAAGCGGATTGGCGACAATTAGTGGTCCTCCCATTGTTGACATTTGATCGTTTGGAAGAAATATGTGTGTGAGATGTATGTGGTAGCACTTTTTAAGAAATATATATAAAAATGAATGAGTATTGTCTGAACAATTATAATGTAAAATTGTTTTGATAATTGGAAAAAAAAGACGGACGACTGCTGAAACCTTTTGGTCCTCCCATTGCTCTTATTTTGGTCATTCTCAACAAAATCTGCGTACATTCTGAATTAAGCAGTACCCACATTATTATAGAAACCAAAATAGTAACAATAGGAGGACCGCTATGTTCCCAACAGTAGACCTTCTGTTGCTGTTATTAATAAAACAATTTACGTTGTATTTTTTTAGAAAATATCAATTCCTATTATTAAGAATTTTTGGAAATAGGTGCTAGCATGTGTCATTCTGATATTTTATGGAAATGATGAAAACTTCAACAATAAGAGGACCAGTGGTTGTTGCCAAAACTCATCCTATTGTTGAATTTATCAGAACATTGTACAAAATATACTTTAAAAAATATGAAATCGTTCCACCATTATATTTTACATATTCAGGTGTTAACGTGCTTCAAGTAGAGTATAGTCAATTTTCTGTGAATTGATCAAGTTATGAGCTATAGGATGATCACTAAGTTTTAGGCATCGGCCTTCTATTGCTGGAATTATCAAGACAAATTTACATTATAATTTTTAGGGAATATTCATTCATATTGCTATGTTTTTGACAGGTTTTACCCCGCTTCATGCATATCATACTTCTACTTTTTGGAAATGATCAAATATTCAAAAATAAAAGAGCCAATTGTTGTCAATCATCCTCCGATTGCCGAATTTATCAAAACATTACCCGGTATATACTTTAAAGTATATGTAATTATGTAAATGTAATGTTTTATTTATTCAGGTGCTGAACACACTTCATGTATAGCGTACATAGATTTCTTTGAAATGACCAAAATACCAGCAACATGAGGACAACTATTTTCAACAGTCGTCCTTCTATTGCTGACATAATCAATACAATTTTAACTCTAAGTTCTTAGACAATTTTAATTCATATTACTACGATTAAGCTTTTAAACATATGCCACTATGCTTCAAGCATATCACACTCATGTGTTTGAGACAATATCAAAGTTTCAAGAAGATGAGCACCAGTAGTTTTGGCCAATCATCTTCCCATTGCTGAATTTATCAAAACATTGCACGATATATACTTTCAAATGTACGCATTTCTATAACTATAAATGTTTATTTATTCAGAGCTTGCACATGTTTCATGCATAGCATACTCCTATTTTTTCATTGAAATGACCAAATATCAGCAATGGCAGGACCATAAGGTTTCAGCGGTCAAGTTTCTTCCTGTAATTATCAAAACATTTTTACAGAAAACAATTGTGGAAAATATCGTTCATATTATTATGATATTATTATGATGTTCAGAAAACAGGTATGAATATGCGTCATCCTTATTATAATTATACTTTATGGAAGTATTAAAAATTTTAACAAAACGAGGACCATTAGTTGTCGCCAATATTCCTCCTATGGCTGAGTCTATCAAAACATTTTACAAAACATACTATAATCGATACGCAATCATAAAACTATAATGTTTTCTTTTTTCATGTTTTGAACATACTTCATGCACAGTGTACTCACACTTTAGGGAAATGATTAAAACATCTAAATAAGAGGACCACTAAGTTTTATTAGTCGGCGTTTCTTGGCTCTAGATATCAATACAATTTCACTTTATATTTTTCAGGCTAGAATCACTATATTACTATGATTTGTTTTAAACATATTCTACCCCTCTTCACACATATCATACTTATATATTTTTATTCATCTTATTATTTTTTGAAGTGATCAGAGGGCAAGTACTTGTCGTTGAACACCCCCCTATTCCTGAATTAAACAAAACTTTACACAATATATACTATATAAAATACGCAATCGCATAACCATGATATTTAATTTATTCAGGTGTTGAACATGTTTCATCTATAGTGTGCTAGGTTTTCCTTGAAATGACCAAAATATCAGCAATACGAAGACCACTATGTTCAAGTCTTCCTTCTATGCCTGCAAGTATTAAAACAATTTTACTTTAAAACTTTAAGAGACTATTTATTCATGTTACTATGATTTGGTTTTTAAAAAGGTGTTAACATGCTTTATGTATATCATACTTATACTTTGGACAAATTTGAAAATGGCAACAACATGAGGACCAGTACCTGTCGCCAATCCCTCTCCTATTTCCGAATAGATCAAAACGTTGTACTATATATACTTAAAAAAAACTTGCAGTAGTATAACTATAAACTTTAATTTTTTTCAGAGGTTGAACATGCTTCATGCATAGAGTACACACATTTTATTGAAATAATCTAAATATCAGCAAAAGGAGGACCACCAGGTTTCAAGAGTCTACCTTTTATTGCTATAATTATCAAAACATTTTACATTATAATATTTACAAAATATTCATTCATATTATTAGAATTTTTTGGAAACAGTTGGTAGCATTTGTCATGCTTATCATACTTTTATTTTATGGAAATGATAAAAAATTCAATAATAGGAGGACCAGTGCTTATCGCCTATCGTACTCCTATGGCTGAATATATCAAAGAATTTTACAAAATACACCATAAAACACACATAATCGACTACCTGCAACCTTTTCTCTCTCCCTTTCTCTCTTTTTTTAAATTTCAGGTTTCGTTCATTCTTCCTGCCAAGCATACTTTAAGTATCTTGGAAATGACCAAACTCTCTGCAAAATGAAGGCCACTAAGTTTTAGTAGTTCTGTTTCTATTGCTGCCGATATCAATACATTTACTTTGAAAATTTAAGAAAAGTTCATTCATATTACTTGGATTTGGATTTTAAAAAGGTATTACCATGCTTTATGTAAATCACACTTATATTTTGGAAAATTTTGAAAATGGCAGCAACATGAGGACCAATACTTATCGCCAATCTTTCTCTTATTTGCGAATAGATCAAATCAGTGCACGATACATACTTTCAAATACTTACATTAGTTTTACTATCAACTTTTCTTTATTCAGGGGTTTAATATGCTTCATGCATAGAATACACATTTTTATGCTAATAATCAAAATATTAGAAAAAAGAGGCCCACTAAGTTTCATGAGTCTACCTTCTATTGCTATAAGTATCAAAACATTTCACATAAATTTTACAAAATATTCATTCATATTATTATGATTTTTTGGAAATATGTGGCAGCATGTGCCATGCTTACCTTACTTATATTTTTTGAAATAATAAAAATATTCAATAAAAGGAGGACCAGTGGTACATGCCAATTGTCCTCCTATGGCTTAATATACCAAAGGATTTCACAAAGCACACTATCAACGATACACAATCGTCTATCTGTAGCCTTACATCTCTCTCTTTTTTATTGTTCTTTTATTCAGGTTTCCTTCATTCCTCATACACACATTTTTATGGAAATGACCAAAATATCTGCAAAAGGAGGACCACCAGGTTTTAGACATTCTGTTTCTATTGCTGCCTATTTGCACACGATCTATTCATATAACTATGACTTGTTTTTAAAAGGTTCTACCCCACTTCACGCATATCATACTTCTATTTTTCTGCAATTTATCAAAAGCAGTAACACAATTTTAATTTTAAACATATAGACAATATTCATTCATATTACTATGATTTGGATTTTAAACAGGCGCTACCTTGCTTCAGGCATATCATACTTATATTTTGGGAAATTATGAAAATGTCAACAACATGAGGGCAAGTACTTTTCACCAATGCTCCTCCTGTCGCTGAATTTATCAAAACATTGTACGAATTATACTACATTTGCATTAGTATGACTAAAAACTTTTATTCATTCAGAGGTTGAACATGCTTCATGCACAGCGTACTCACTTTTTCATGCAAATTACCAAATACCAGCAATAGGAGGACCACTAGGTTTCAAGCGACTTCCTTCTATTGCTGTAATTATAAAGTCAGTTTACATCATAACTTTTAGAAACAACATGAAGACCAGTAATTGTCGCCATCCTTCGTCCCATTGCTGAATCTATCAAAATATTGTACGATATATACTTTAAAATATCTACATTCGCATGACTATAAACTTTTGCTTATTCAGGAGTTGAACATGCTTCATGCATAGCATACTCACATTTCTATGGAAATAATCAAAATATCAGCTATAGGAGGACCACTAGGTTTGAAGAGTCTACATTCTGTTGCTTAAATTATCAAATCAGTTTGTATTATAAATTTTCGAATATACTGATTCATATTATTAGGACTTTTAGAAAACAGGTGGCAACATGTGTCATGCATATCATAACTATATTTTTTAAATGATAAAAAATTCAATAATAGGAGGACCAGTGGTTATCGTCTATCATCCTCCTAAGGCTGAATTTCTCAAAACATTTTACAAAACACACCATAAACGATACACGATCGTCTAATTGTATACTTTTTCCTTTTTCTTTTACTTTCTTTCATTCAGATTTTGTTCATACTTTCTGCATTGCATACTCAAAGTCTGGGGAAATGACCAAACTATCTGCAAAATAAAGACCACTAAGTTTTAGTAGTTCTGCTTCTAATGCTGCGATATCAATACATTAACTTTAAAAAGATTAAGAAAATGTTCATCCATATTACTATGATTTGGATTTTAAAGGGTATTACCATGCTTCATGTAAATCATAATTATATTTTGGAACATTTTGAAAATGGCAACAACATGAGGACCAGTACTTGTGGCCAATCCTTTTCCTATTTCTGAATAGATCAAAACAGCGTACGATATATACTTTCAAATACTTACATTAGTATTACTATCGACTTTTTTTCATTCAGGGTTGAATATGCTTCATACATAGGGTACACACATTTTTGTGGAAATAATAAAAAAATCAGCAAAAGGAGGACCACTATGTTTCAAGAGTCTACCTTCTACTGCCATAATTATCAAAACATTTCACATAATGTTTACAAAATATTCATTCATATTATTATGATTTTTTTTAAATATGTGGCAGCGTGTGCCATGCTTATCTTACTTATATTTTTGGAAATAATAAAAAATTCAATAATACGAGGACCGGTGGTACGTGCCAATCGTCCTCCTATGGCGAATATACCAAAGGATTTTACAAAGCACACTATAAACATAGCATACTCACATTTCTATGGAAATAATCAAAATATCAGCTACAGGAGGAAGACTAGGTTTGGTGAGTCTACTTTCTTTTGCTGTAATTATCATATCAGTCTATATTACAAATTTTCGAATATATTGATTCATATTATTAGGATATTTATAAAACATGTGGTAACACGTGCCATGCATATCATAATTATATTTTTTGGAAATGATAACAAATTCAATAACAGGAGGACCAGTGGTAATCGCCAATCGTCCTCCTAAGGTTGAATTTCTCAAAACATTTTACAATACACACTATAAACGATACTTGATTGTCTGACTGTATTTTTTTTCCTTTTGTTTTCCTTTCTTTTCTTCAAATTATGTTCATACTTCATGCATTGCATACTCACAGTTTGGGAAAAATGACCAAAATATCTGCAATAGGAGGACCATAAGGTTTGAGTAGTCGGGTTTCTATTTCTGCTGATATCAATACAATATTTTGGAAGTGATCAAAATTTGAAAAGGAGGAGGACAAGTAGCGGTCGTTAATCACCCCCTTATTCCCGAATTTAACAAAACATTTCACAATATATGCTTTTATGAAAAACGCAATCATATTACTGTAATATTTCATATATTCATATATAAAAAATTTAGACAATATTATATCATGTTACAATGATTTGGTTTTTAAAAAGGTGCTGTCATGCTTGATGCACATCATACTTATATTTTGGGATATTTTGAAAATGTCAACAGCATTGTGAAGAATACATGTAACCAATCCTCCTCCTGTTGCTGAATTTGTCAAAACATTTTACGGAAAAATGCTATAAGCTGTTTGCATTAGTATGACTAAAAACTTTTTATTTATTCAAGGGATGACATGCTTCATGCATAGCGTACTCACATTTTTATGTATGTATCAAATTATCAGCAACAGGAATATCACTAGGTTTCAAGCATTTACCTTCTATTGCTGTAATTATGAAAAACAGTCTCCCTTAAAATTTTGGAAAATATTCATTCCTATTTTTTGAGAAGTAGTTGGTGGCACGTGCTTATCAAACTTTTATTTTTGTTTTTTTCTATTTTTTGGAAGTGATAAAAAATTCAACGATAGGAGTACCATTGGTAATTGCCAATCTCCGCTTTGGCTTAATTTATCAAACCATTTGACAAAACACATTATAAACAATAACCAATCCTCTAAATACAAACTTTTTTTCTTTTTTTTTAAATTTTTTTTTTCATACTTCATGCAAAGCATGCACACAGGTTTGGGGAAATGACCAAAATATTTGCAATAGGACGACCACTAAGTTTTAGTAGTCGGGTTTCTGTTGCTGCGGATATCAATAAAGTTTGACATTATAATTTTGGCAAAGATTCATTCATATAACTATGATTATTTTCAAAAAGTTTCTACCCCACTTCACGCATTTCATACTTCTATTTTTTTCGAATTGATCAAAATTTATAAATTGCAAAGACAAGTAGTCATCATCAACTATCCACTATTGCTGAACCAAACACTACGCAATGTATACTTTATAAATACGCAATCGCACACCATAATATTTCTTTTACTCACGTGTTATCTAGGCTATTAGGTTTCAAGCATCTACTTTCTATTGCTGTAATTTTAAAAAGCGTTTACACCCATTTTTTTCTTTTATAAAATATTCATTCATATGGTTATTCTTTGATAATAAATGGTAGCACATGTCATGCTTATCATACTTTTATATTTTTAAAATGATAAACAATTTATCAACAGGGGGACCAGAAAAAAATCGAAAATCCTCCTCCTATGGCTTAGGTTGTCGAAACATTTTACAGAACAGACTATAAACGCTGCAAAATCGTCTAATTATAACTTCTTTTCCTTCGGTCAACAACATGAGGACCAGTACTTGTCTCCAATCCTCCTCCAATTCCTGAATTTATCAAAACATTGCACGATGTATATTTTCAAATGTTTGCATTAGTATGACTATAAAGTTTTTTTTTCAGGGGTTGAATATGCGTCATGCAAAGCGCACTCACATTTTTATGGTAATGACCAAAGTATCAGCAATAGGAGCACCACTAGGTTTGCAGAGTAGAAAAGTTTAATTCATATTACTATGATTTGCTTAAAAAGGGGTTCTACTTCCACTTCACACATGTCATACTTCTATTTTTTTTCTTTTTATGAGTGATCAAAATTTGTAAACACTAGGAGGACAAGACAGTTGCTGTTTATCATTCCTTTGTTACTGAACTAACAAAACATTACACCATGTGTACACTCTTTAAAATGCGCAGTCACATGTAAATGTTTCATTTATTCAGGTGTTGTACATTGTTTCATCTATAGTGTACTAATTTTTTCTTGAAACGGCCATAATATCAGCAATACGAAGACCACTAGGTTCATCAGTCCTCTTTCTATGGCTGAAAGTATTAAAAACATTTTTACTTAAAAAATTTAGAACAGTATTCATTCACATTACTTTGATTTGGTTTTTAAAGTAGGTGCTACCATACTTCATGCAAATCATATTTATATTTTTTGGAAATTATGAAAATGTGACAAACATGAAGACCAGGACTTGTCTCCAATCCTCCTCCTATTACTGAACGTATTAAAATATTGTACGACATATGCTTTAAAATA
Source organism: Hermodice carunculata (assembly GCA_964020975.1). Lineage (NCBI taxonomy): Eukaryota > Metazoa > Annelida > Polychaeta > Eunicida > Amphinomidae > Hermodice > Hermodice carunculata. The sequence continues at coordinate 164,150 of CAXHWN010002550.1, forward strand.
TTTACATTAATATGACTATAAAGTTTTATTTATTCATGACTTGTATATGCTTCTTGCATAGCATTCTTCCAATTTTATGGAAATGACCAAAATATCAGCAATACGAGGACCACTAGGTTTCGTGAGTTTACCTTACATTGCTGTAATTATCAAAACAGTTTACACTAAAATTTTAAGGAAATATGCGTTCATATTATTGTGATTTTTGGAAGCACGTGTCATGCTGATCATACTTACATCATGTGGAAATGATGACAATTTCAACATTAGGAAGACCAGAGGTTATCACAAATCGTCCTCCTAAGTCTGAATTTTTAAACATTTTACAAAACACCCTATAAACGATACACAATAGTAGAACTGTAACTTTTTTTCCAAGTTTTGTTCATAATTCATCCATAGCATACTCAGAGTTTTGGGGAAATGACCAAATTATGTGCAATAGGAGGACCCTTATGTTCTAGTAGTCGGGTTTCATTTGCTTTAGATATCAATACAATTTTACATTATAATTTTTGACAAGATTCATTTATAATTCTATGATTTGTCTTAAAAGGTTTCTACCCCACTTCACGCAGATCATACTTCTAGTTTTTTGAAAACGATCTAAAATTTAAACCTAGGAGGAGAAGTAGTTGCCGTCAATCGTCCCCTATTCCTGAATTAAACAAAACATTATATAATACATACTTTAAAAATTACACTATCCCAATAGTATAATATTTCATTTTCTGAGTAGTTGAACATGTTTCATCTATAGAGTACTAAGTTTTCCTTGAAATGACCAAAGTATCAGTAATACGATAACAATACAGGTTCATCAATCTTCCTTCTATGGTTGTAAGTTAAAAACAATATTACTTTTAAAATTTAGGACAATATTCATTCATATTACTATGATTTGGTTTTTAAAAAGGTGCTACCATGTTTTGTGCATATCATACATATATTTTAGAAAATTTTGAAAAAGTCAACAACATAAGGACCAGCACTTGTCGCCGATGCATCTCCTATTTCCGAATTGATCAAAATATTTTACAATATATAATTAACGATATTTGCATTAGCATGACTATAAACTATTCTATACAGGGGTCAACATGCCTCAGACATAGCGTACTCACATTTTTATGGAAATAATCAAAATATCAGCAACAGGAGGGCCACTAGGTTTCAAAAGTGTCCGTTCTATTGCTGTGATTATCAAAACATTTCACACTAAATTTTTTACAAAATATTCATTCATGTTACTATGATTTTTGGAAACAGGTGGTAGCACGTGTCATGCTTATCATACTTATATTTTTGGGGAAATATAAAAAAATCAATAATAGGAAGACCAGTGGTATCAAAGCGGTTTACGAAACACACTATAAGCAATACACAATCCTTTACCTATAACCTTTTTTTTCTCAATTCTTTTATTCAAGCTGCGTTCATTCTTCATGCATAGCGTACACACATTTTTATGGAAATAATCAAATGTCAGATATAGGAGGATCATGAAGCTTCAAGAGTCTACCTTTTATTGCTGTAATTATCAAAACATTTTACATTATAATTTTTACAAAATCTTCATGCATATTGTTGGAATTTTTTGGAAACAGGTTGTAGCACGTGTCGCGCTTGTCATACTTATAGTTTTTGGAAATGATAAAAAAATCAATAATAGGGGGTCCAGTGGGACTCGCGAAATCGTCTTCCTATGTCTGAATATATCTAAGAATTTTACAAAACACACTATGAATGATACAAAATCGTCTACCTTTAGTTTTTTTTTTTTTTTTTGTCTTTTTTCATTCAGGTTATGTTCTGTCTTTATGCATAGCATACTTACGAATTTGGGTAATTGACTAAAATATATGTATTAGGAGGACCACTAGGTTTTAGTAATCCTGTTTCTATTGCTGCCGATATCTATACATTTTTACATTATAAAATTTGCACAAAATTTTCAATACTACTATGATTCGTTTTTAAAAGGTTCCACCCCACTTCATGCATTTCATACTTATATATTTGTAGAAATGATAAAAACACTAGGAGGAGAAGTGGACAATAATCCCCCTATTCCTGAATTTAACAAAACATTTTACAACATATACCTAAAAGGTACGCAGTCGCATAACTATAATATTCCATTTATTCAGGTGTTGAATATGTTTCGTCCATAGTGTACAGAGTTTTCCTTCAAATAACCAAAATACCAGAAATACGGAGATCACTAGGTTCAACAGTGTTCCTTCTATGGCTGCAAGCATTAAAACAATTTTACTTTAAAAAATTGAGACAATGTTCATTCGTATTACTATGCTTTGTTTTTTAGAATGGTGCTACCATGCTTCATGCAGATCATACATATATTTTGGGAAATTATGAAAATATCAACAACATGAAGACCATTACTTGTCGTCAATCCATGTGCTATTGCTGAATTAATCAAAACATTCTATGATAAACACTTGAAAATCTTTGCATTACTATGACTATAAACTTTTATTTATTCAGGGGTTGATCATGCTTCATACATACCGTACTCACATTTTCTTATGGAAATACCCAAACTATCGGCAAAAGGACGACCACTAGGATCAAAGCATCTACTTCTATTGCTGTAATTATCAAACAGTTTACATTATAATTTGTACAACATGTCCATTCATATTCATTTTTTTTTCTTTTTTTCGTTTTTCTTTTTCTTTTTTATTTTTTTTATTTATTTTTTTTGTTATTATGATTTTTTTTTTTGGAAGTAGGTGGTAGCTCGTGTAATATTTATTATACTTATATTTTTCGGAAATGATAATGAACTGCACAATGAGAGGACCCATGGTTATAGCTAATCGACCTCCTCTGGATGAATTGTTCAAAACATTTTATAAAACACACCATGAGCGCTATGCAATCTTCTAACAGTAACATTTTATTTTGTCTATTCAGGTTTTTTTTTTTCATACTTCATGCATAGCATAATCACAGTTTTAGGGAAATGCCCAAAATATGTGTGATAGGGGACCACTCAGTTTCAGTTGTCCTATTTCCATTGCTCTCGATATCAATATAATTTTACATTATCAAATTTGCACAAGATGTACTCATGTTACTATGATTTGTTTTTAAAAGGTTCTACCCCACTTCACGCATATCATACTATTTTTATTACAATTTATCAAAAGCATTTACACAATTTGAATTTAAATATATAGAGAATATTCATTCATATATATTCATTCATATTACTATGATTTTGTTTTTAAACAGACCCTATCTCACTTCAAGCATATCATACTTATATTTTGGGAAATTATGAAAATGCCAACAACATGAGGGCTACTACTTTTCACCAATGCTCCTCCTATTGCTGAATTTATCCAAACATTTGCATTAGTATGACTAAAAACTGTTATTTATTCATGGGTTAAACACGCTTCATGCACAGCGTACTCACTTTTTCCATGCAAATGATCAAATACCAGCAATAGGAGGACCACCAGGTTTCAAGCGACTAACTTCTAATGCTGTAATTATCAAATTAATTTACATTATAATTTTTAGAATTAACATGAAGACCAGTAATTGTCGAAATCCTTCGTCCTATTTTTAAAAGGATGCTAACATGCTACATGCACATCTTACTTATATTTTGGGAAATTATGAAAATGTCAATAACATGAGGGCTAGTACTTTTCAGCAATGCTCCTCCTATTGCTGAATTTATCAAAACACTGTACGATGTATACTACATTTTCATTAGTGTAACTAAAAACTGTTATTTATTCAGGGGTTAAACACGCTTCATGCACAGCGTACTCACTTTTTTATGCAAATGATCAAATACCAGCAATAGGAGGACCACTAGGTTTCAAGCGACTAACTTCTAATGCTGTAATTATCAAATCAATTTACATTATAATTTTTAGAATCAACATGAAGACCAGTAATTGTCGAAATCCTTCGTCCTATTGCTGAATATATCAAGATATTGTACGATATATACTTTAAGATATCTGCATTTGCATGACTATAAACTTTTACATATTCAGGGTTTGAGCATAATTCATGCATAGCATACTCACATTTCTATGGAAATAATCAAGATTATATTATAGATTTTCGAATATATTGAGTCATATTATTAGGTTATTTTAGAAAACAGGTGGTAACACGTGTCATGTATGTCATAATTATATTATCTGGAAATGATAAAAAAATCAATAACAGGAGGACCAGTGGTAATCGCCAATCGTCCTCCTAAGACTGGAGACTGAAAACATTTTACAAAACACACTATGAATGATACAAAATATATAGGTGTATTTTTTTCCTTTTATTTTCCTTTCTTTTATTCAGCTTTGTTCATACTTCATGCATTGCAAACTCAAGTTTGGGGAAAATGACCAACATATCTGCAATAGGAGGACCATAAGGTTTTAGTTGTCAGGTTTCTATTGCTGCTGATATCAATACAATTTTCCATCATAAAATTTGGACTAGATTTATTCAAATCACTATGATTTGTTTAAAAAAAAAAGTTCTAACCCACTTCACACATATCATACTTCTATATTTGGCAAGTGATCAAAATTTGAAAACGACCAGGAGAAGCACTGGTCGTTAATCACCCCCTTATTACTGAATTTAACTAACCATTTCACAATATATACTTTTAGAAAAACGCAATCACGTAACTGTAATATTCCATCTATTCGGGTGTTGAACATATAGTGTACTTAGTTTCCTTGACATGACAAATATGTCAACAATACGAAGACCTCTAGGTTCAACAGTCTTCCTTTAATGGCTTTTTAGTCAATATTATATCATGTTACTATGATTTAGTTTTTAAAAAGATGCTTACATGCTACATGCACATCTTACTTATATTTTGGGAAATTTTGAAAATGCCAACAGCATTATGAACAGTACTTGTCACCAATCCTCCTCCTGTTGTTGAATTTGTCAAAACATTTTACGGAAAATGCTATAGAATGTTTCCATTAGTATGACTAAAAACTTTAATTTATTCAGGGGATGACATGCTTCATGCATAGCGTACTCACATTTATATGTAAAATATTAAATTATCAGCAATAGGAATATCACCAGGTTTCAATCATTTACCTTCTATTGCTGTAATAATGAAAAACAGTCTACCCTAAAATTTTAGAATATGTTCATTCATATTTTGATGTTTTCTTTTGGAAATAGGTGGTGGCACGTGTCATGCTTATCAAACTTTTATTTTTTTGGAAGTGATAAAAAAATTCAACGATAGAAGGACCAGTGGTAGTCGCCAATCGTCATGCTTTGGCTTAATTTATCAAAACATTTCGCAAAACACGCTATAAACAATACACAATCCTCTAAATATAAACTTTTTTTCACATATTGTTCATGCTTCATGCAAACCATACACACAGTTTTGAGGACATGACCAAAATATCTGCAATAGGAGGACCACTAGGTTTTTGTAGTCAGGTTTCGTTTGCTGCAGATATCAATACAGATTGACATTATAATTTTTGTACAAGATTCATCCATATTAGTATGATAACCTGAGAGTTTGTACCCCACTTCACGCACATAATACTTTTTTTTTCGATTTATTTTTTTTCGAAGTGATCAAAATTTTAAAATTGCGAAGACAAGTAGTTGTCATCAACTATCCAGTATTGCTGAACTGAACAAAACATTACTCAATGTATTCTTAATAAATGCGCAATCGCATAACCATAATATTCCATTTACTGAGGTGTTATCTAGGCTATTAGGTTTCAAGAACCTACCTTCTATTGCTGTAATTTTAAAAACAGTCTAAATTATTCATTCATATTGTCATTATTTATAATAGGTGGTAGCACATGTCATGCTTATCAAACATTAATTTTCTTGGAAATGATAAACAATTCAACAACAGCGTGACTATTCAACTACAGCGTTTATCGACTATAAACGATACAAAATTGTCTAAATATAACTTTTTTCTTGGGTCAACAACATGAGGACCAGTTCTTATCGTGAATCCTCCTCCAATTTCTGAATTTATCAAAACATTGTACGATGTATACTTTCAAATGTTTGCATTAGTATGACTATAAAGTTATGTTTTTTTCAGGGGTTGAACATGTGTCATGCAAAGCATACTCACATTTTTATGGTAATGACCAAAGTATCAGCAATAGGAGGACCGCTAGGTTTCAAGAGTAGACAAGTTTTATTCATATTACTATGATTTGTTTTAAAAAGGGTTCTACCCCACTTCACGCATATCATACTTCTTTTTTTTTTTCTTTTTAGGAGTGATCAAATTTTTAACAAGGCCAGGGGCCTAAAATGTTATCTGTGGCGGCAAACTGGCCAGTTGGTCGATTGGTATTTTTGATAGACACATAATTGAGTGTGCATATGATGTGCTTCCAGAATATTCTCCATTTTCTAAAGTTTTTGGTGTTGTACCTTTCATAATTTGTTGCCAAAGAAGGGAATACAGTGAAAGCTGGCTTGAGAGACCAGGTCAAATTGAGATCACTTTTTAGTATCAACACATCAGTTTGAAGTAAATCTGGCCAAAATTATTTAAGTTATAACCAGTAAAAGAAATTCCCATGTTAAACTTTCCTATTAAAACTTTTGTAAAGATTTTTTTTTAAAAATCATAAAAACAAAATCCAAAAATCATTGGAACAAGACCATTGGACCAAACCTGGTAGACACCCAAGGAAGGTGCATCCCCATCATTTTTGAAGTAAATCTGGATGACGGTTTTGGAGAAGAAGTTGAAAATGTAAATTAGCATCAGAATGCCCATTGACTTACATAGCAATGAAGAGGAAAGGTGCATTTGCCAAAACGGAGCCGAATTTAAAAAGTTGTTAAACATCAGGAATCTGCAGCATTCCCACATAGTGAACGAAATTGTTTGACCATTCCACAAGGAACATATCCGCCACGTTTAAGCTCAATCTGAGTGACAGTTCTGGCGAAAAAGTAGAGAATAGCTATAACACACAAAAATCATAAGAAATTAAACAAAATTTGCAGCGCCACCTGGTGAACAGATTAACAAAACCAGGAGTCGCTAGGTGTCTTACTGTGTGATATCAAAGCAATTGGGTGAGCAGTTTCAGAGAAAAAAGATTCTTTAATATTTGTCTAAAAAAAGAACCAAAAATTCATTAAAACTCCAAAAATCACTGGAGCAGGACCAATTTAACAAACCTGGTAGAAACCCACCCAAGGTACATTGCCACTAAGTTTCAAGTTAATCTGGATGACGGTTTTGGAGAAGAAGTCGAAAATGTGAATTAACACTAGAATGCTCATTGACTTCCATAGTAATCAATAGGAAAGCTGCATTGACAGATAAGTACCCGAATTGAAATAATCGTTAAAAATCAGAAATCCGTAGCATTCCCACATAGTGAACAATTTTGTTTGACCCCTCTACAAGGAACATATCCACCATGTTTCAGCTTTATCTGAGTCACGGTTATGGAGAAGAAGTCGAAAAACGGTATAAGACACAAAAATTGATAAAAAAAAAAAAAATAGAAAAAATTGCAGCGCCACTTTGTGAACAAATAAAGAACTAGGAGTCCCATTGAGTCTTTTTGTGTGGTATCAAATCAATTGAATGAGCGGTTTTGGAGAAAAAAAAATTAAGACCTGTCCCAAAAAAGGAACAAAAAAATCATGAAAAAAATCGAAAAATCACTCGACCGTGACCATTTAAAAAACTTGGTAGATACTCACCCAAGGCACATGCCCACCAAGTTTGAAGTGGATCTGGCAGACGGTTTCAGAGAAGAAGTCGAAAATGTGAATTGTTGACGGACAGAGGACGATGGACAAAGGACCATAAGATTAGCTCAGCTGACTGACAAGTCAGCTGAGGTTAAAATTACTAGAGCGTGATCATTTGAACAAACTTGGTAGAGACCCAACCAAGGTACATAGCCACCAAGTTTGAAGTGAATCTGGCAGACTGTTTTGGAGAAGAAGTCAAAAATGTGAATCGTGAATGGACAGAGAGAAGCCATGGATGACTGAGTCTTCTAATATCTCAACCTGACTGGTAGGTCCGCTGAGCCAAAAAGCGACTGTGAGTCAAACAGCCATGTGACAGGTGGTAACTTTATTCTGGAACTTTAAAACAAGACTGTAATGTTATAAGATAATCGCACTTTATTCTGCAGAGCCATGGCCAGGCAAATAGCGTTGGAGAGACCTAAAACAAATGTGGTGTTTCCTGTTGCAGCAAAGCACAAAATTAGAGTAGGTAGGTAGGTATCATCGCCAATAGTCCTGCTAGGGTTAAATTTATCAACAGAGTTTACAAGACACGCTGTTAACAATACACAATCCTCTAAATGTACGCCATAGAGGACGACTTTCGATTTTTTCTGGCCCCCTGTTATTGAATTGTTTATCATTTCGAAATAATGGACTTAGGTGAAATTAGGGATGGCAGCTGGCAGATTACTTTAACACAGAAGGAGTGCCATGACTTCCTGTGCACCTGCTAAAGTAGCTTTGTTATTGAAAAGTGTACATTATAGTCTACCTTCTATTTACATGATAACCTTTAGAATATATTCATTCATATTATTATGATGTTATGGGACCAGGTAGTAGCATGTGTCATGTTTATCATAATTATACTTTTTGGAAATGATAAAATGTTCAACAATACGAGGATCAATGGTTATCGCCAATTGTCTTCCTATGGCTAAATGTATCAAAACATTTAACAAAGCACACTATAAACGGTTCACAATAGTCTACCCGTAACTTTTTTTTCAGGTTTGCTCCTACTTCATGCATAGCATACTAACAGTTTTGGGGAAATGACCAAAGCATCTACAATGGGAGGACTACTAGGTTTTAGTAGTCAGGTTTCTATTGGTGCACATATCAAAAGGATTTCACATTATAAATCTTAGACAAGTTTCACCCACATTAATGTTCAAAAGGTTGAGAATGTTGCTCTGAAAGAAGAAATAAAAGAACTTTAAATTATTGTGCAAAGGCTAAAGAGACATGTGGAAAGTATGGACCTAAGGTATCAGACTGAAATACCACTAATGGAAAAATGCACTTGCATTGAATACAGATGAATGCACCGACCTAAAAGATATAATACAACCAACAGAAAATGACAAACCAGAGACCTTGAATGGAAAACCCATGCAAACTGTTGACGAATGTGACAAACCTGATCAACATGAATGTAACCCAAATGGGCAATCAGGTCAGGGTATTTCGGTAGAAAAGGCCAGTGATAATGAGAGTCAAAGAAACAGAATTGTTGGTAACAAAAAGCAAGAAAACACGAGAACCAAACAAAGGTCAAGATCCGCTCCAATATTCATTCCAATCCACAAATACAGGAGACTGGAAAATTAGGGACCGACAAACATACAAAAACGTCAGCAGAAAATGCACTGCCCTCCAACAGCCCACCTTAAGCTATACAGGTTGTATCTTTCACAGATAGGAAGGACACAGGAGAGCAAACTTTATATTCTGATTTCTTGAAATCCCCCAGTTCCCGGACACTAATATCAAAGTAATACATGAGTTTAATACACGTGTCACCACAGAGAAAAAGTTAGAACTTATGTACAAGCTTTGTATGTCAAATATTCTATTTAATACATGTGCCTAATGAATCAAGTGCAACGGATATTGTTAATACTTAACGTAAAGCTGATTGTTATGTCAATAAGTCTCACAAAAATTAAAATGGCGACGTATAACTGAAATGGTCTTACGTCATCAGAGCCATATTTACATCATATTCTAGATAAGAACGACATAGTAACTGTAAGTGAGCATTGGCTCTATTTTTTGGACTTAGAAAGACTGAATAAGATATATCCAAAGTTCTATGTACATAGTCGCTCAAGCTCGGACCTGGCATTAGACAAACATAATATTGGCAGAGGTAAGGGTGGAGTTGCCATCTTTTGGCGCAAAGATTTACACTGTAATGTTACAGTAGTGAAAGATATTAAGCACGATCGTATCTTCAGTATTGAACTACGAATAAATGGTCATTGTGAAAGCGTATATGTTATTGCTGTGTATTTGTCTACAAGTTGTAACATGGCACTGTATATGGAGGTATTGGATGAATTAGATGGAATTGTTCAATTGTATAAAGGTCAGGTTACAGTCGCGGAAGACTTTAATGCGCACATGGGTGACTTAGGAGGGCCCAAAGGTATATGTGGAGCCACTGCAGCAGGCAGAGCTCTACATCGTTTTGTAACAAGAAATGGTCTCAATGTTTTAAATTCATCAAGTAAGGCAAAAATGCCGAATACACGTTTTTTTCACATAGTGGTGGAAGTTCATGCATCGATTATATTCTAGCTACGCATCAACTGTATGGAAAGTTGGTAACTTGTTTTGTAGCACATGAAGACATACTGGATATGTCCGACCATAGACCTGTCATGGCGGAGTTCAGTGGTTTGGGTATTGTACGGCAGATCATGGAGAGCAGTCCAAGATACTTAAAGTGATCTAATCTTGATAATGGCTCATTATCTTGCCGATATACAAACAATGTTAAACAAAGAATCCAATCTCAAGGTCTTGAATACAAAGAAATCAAATGTAAGGATGATATCGATATGCTTGTTGAATGTTTTGTTAAAATCATAAGGGAAACGGCAGAAGAAAACGTACCTATATCGGTGTATAAGTTTTTCCAAAAGCCGTATTGGAATGAGTGTGTTGATTTTCATAAGAAAGGTAAAATGGATGCTTGGCGGGAGTACAAAGCTGCTGGCTCACCCAAAGATCCAAACAACGCTATATTCCGTAAGTATAAAGAACTGAAGAAAGATTTTAGGAGAGAGCTTAGGCAGGCGAAACATTTAAATGACAGAAAGTTCTACAATGAGATAGATGATATGAGTGAAATAGACCAGAAATTGTTTTGGAGGATTGTTAGAGCCAGCAGAAAGTCTGGACCTCCGCCAGTTAAGTCTTTAAGAGTAGATAATGTCGTATTAAATGATATGGTTGAGATTTGTGATGCATGGGCTTCTCATTTTGAAAGTATTGCTAACCCTGAAGCCACCCAACATCCATATGACAGGGACCATGAAAAAGTTGTTGAAAACGGTGTTCGGCAAATGATTCGGTCAGCACGCTGTGATGAGAAGGAGATAGATTTGAGAGACCCCCTCTTCTACTACTCAATTACATATGAGAAAGTAGGAAATGTTTGTAAAAAGCTTAAATCTTGCAAAGCTGGGGGGTATGATGGGTTAACTGGAGAACACCTAAAATATTGTGGAGTTCATGGAATCAAAATTCTTGTAAAGATTTTTAGAGCAATTGTTGAGATGGGATATATTCCAAAAAACTTTAAGTTTTCTGTTTTTGTACCGATCTTTAAAGGCGGAAATAAGGACCCTCTTTCAAGGGATGATTACAGGGGTATCTCTCTAACTACCATCATATCTAAAGTCTGGGAGACGGTAAAATATGATAGATTGAAAACATGGCTAGAATACATTAAATAACCGCATCCCTTACAGTGTGCCGTCAGAGTAGGAGTGTCTTGTCTCAATGCTTCTTATATTATACAAAGAAAAAGGAGAGAAGATGTTTGTGGCTTTCCTCGATACGAGGAAAGCCTTTGATTCTGTTAAGATTGACGGCATGCTCTACCAGTTATATCATTTGGGTCTGAAGGGGAAAAGCTGGACTGTTACCAGAGAAACTTACCAAGAAAGAGAAGGATGTGTACGGTTAGGGGGCCATACCTCGCGATGCTTCCCTATTAAACAAGGTATTAAACAAGGTGGTGTATTATCCATGTTCCATTATTCAGTCTTACTGCCGAGTTACTGCTTCTTATAGAAAATAGTAATTATGGTGTTTCCATTAATGGCATTAATGTTTCCTCGCCCACAGTAGCAGACGATATTACTTTGTTATCACTTACTAGAGAAGGGCTGGATAGATTTCTATTTTGTGTATATGAATGCAGTATAAAGTGGCATTTTGAACATAATTAAAAAAATTGAGCTGTACTTGTAATTAATGAAAGTAAACAAGAGAGAAAGAAACAAAGAAAAATAAGAAAATTTAAAATTGGCTCCAGTGACATTAAAGAGCAGGATAACTATACACATGTTGGTGTTGATCTCCATGTAGATGGACTGCAAGAAGATAGTATTAATGACAGTATCAGCAGTAGTCGACGTGCTCTATATGCTTTAACAGGGTTGGGTGTCTGCAAGGGTTGAATCAACCCTTTGACTTTCAAGAATTTACAGGTCAATATGTTTACCGATTATGTTGTATGGAAGTGAGTTATGGATTCTCTCAAATCGGCAGATGAATTTACTCGGTGTTGCACACACACATGCGGCGAGACGTGTTCAAAGTCTCCCCAAGAAATCAGCAAATGCTGGAGTGTTAAGTTCCCTGGGTTGGTATACAGTTGAGGGCGAAATTGCATTAAAACAGTTAACCTTTTGCGGTAATTTGTTGAGATTTACTGCCTGTGCGAGGGAAAGAAATCTGTTAGTGACACATCTATATAAATTTAGGTATGGGTCACTTTGTTTATCACATTGTGTATCTGGAAGTATAGTACGGGTCCTAATCAAGTTTGACCTTTATGAACGTGTTTTTGAGCTACTCAACAGTGGGTTGGTATTCCCTAGCAAAAGTGTATGGAAACAATAAATTAGAAACAAAATATTCCAAGACGACAGGAGAACATGGGAAATTGCAATGCAGCTAAACACGAAATGAGACATTTTTAGGCATGTCATAGAAAAAAATAGGACCATCTCGGTGGTGGTTGCTGGCGCGTGATGAGCCAGGGCTTCTGGGATGTGTCACTCTTATGGTTAAACTCATTTCTGGAGAACACATATTAAAAATAAATTCTGGTAGAATGGAGCAGATAGCCCGAGAGCAGAGATTATGCGACATGTGTGAACAAAGAGAAATAGATCTTAGACACTTTACCTTAATTTGTGACAGATACCATTATATTAGAGTAAGGATGTTTACAGAAGTAAAGAATATTTTTCTAGGTTTTGAACGCCTGGATGTAGATCAACAGCTCTATGTAATATATGGCGGTACTCGTGGAGACCTCACTAGTTTGCAGCAATTTAAGATCATGAAAATTACATGCACCTACGTTTCATATATGTACAAATTTCCAACAGCCAATACGGTAAATTGATGTAAAACTAGGAAAACATAGAGACAGTTAAGGATCAGAGAAAAGAAAGACAGTGATGTTTTGAAATGCTCCAAAGATGTCATCTACCCTAATTTTTTTGTTTTTTTTTTTTTTGTTTTTTTTTTTGTTTTTTGGTTTTTTTGTTTTTTTTTAATGGTTAATGTACATGAGTATTCTCAATTCTACTTTTCTTTGAGTTATACATCTTATTTACCATGACCATCTAATGTATTTTGTGCAAGCCTGTATTATATAATAATTGTGCATTGTTCGTCGTTTGACTAAATGTAATGTTATATTCATGTATCTCTTCAGCGAATGGAGGAAATAAAGAATATACATACATACCTATTACTATGATTTGTTTTAAATGGGGGTTCTACCCCACTTCACGCATATCATATTTCTATTATTTTTCTCAGGAGTGATCAAAATTTCAAAGACCAGGAGGACTAGTAGTTGTCGTCAATAAACCCCTTATTGCTGAATTTAACAAAACATTACACCATATATACACTTTTTAAAATACGTAGTCACATACCAATAATATTTCATTTATTCAGGTGTTGTACATGTTTCATCTATAGTGTACTAATTTTTTTCTTGAAACTGCCAAAATATCAGCAATACGAAGACCACTAGGTTCAGCAGTCCTCCCTCTATGGCTGAAAGTATTAAAACCATTTTAATTAAAAAATTTAGGACAGTATTCATTCACATTACTTTGATTTGCTTTTAAATAAGGTGCTACCATGCTTCATGCATATCATATTTATATTTTTGGGAATTATGAAAATGTCAAAAACATGAAGACCAGGAGTTGTCTCCAATAATTCTCTTATTGCTGAATGCATCAAAACATTGTGCGACATATGCTTTACAATATTTCCATTAGTGTGACTATAAAGTTGTATTTATTCAAGAGTTATATTGTGCTTCATGCATAGCGTACTCACATTTTTACGGAAATGACCAAAATGTCAGCAATACGAGGACCACTAGGTTTCACGAGTCTACCTTCTATTGCTGTAATTTTCAAAAACGTTTACACTAAAAGTTTAAGGAAATATTCGTTCATATTATTTTAATTTTTTGGAAGCAGGTGGTGGCACCTGTCATGGTGATCATACTTACATTATGTGAAAATAATGAAAATTCAACATTAGGAGGACCAGTGGTTATCGCCAATCGACCTCCTATGGCGGAATTTATCAAAACATTTACAAAACACACTATAAACGATAAACAATAGTAGAACTGTAACCATTTTTTCCAAGTTTTGTTCATACTTCATGTATAGCATCCTGAGAGTTTTGGGGAAATGACCACAACATCTGCAATAGGAGGACCACTCGGTTTTAGTAGTCGGGTTTCATTTGCTGTGGACATCAATACAATTTTACATTATAATTTTAGACAAGATTCATTTATAATACTACGATTTGTTTTAAAAAGGGGTTCTACCCCACTTCACGCAGATCATACATCTATTTTTTTTTTTTAATGATCAAAATTTAAGACCTCGGAGGACAAGTAGTTCAATCATCCCCCTATTCCTAAATCTAACAAAATATTACACATTATATACTTCATGAAATACGTGATCGGATAAGTATTATATTTCAATTATTCTGGTGTTCAACATGTTTCTTCATTTAAGTTTTCATTAAAATGAACAAAATATTAGTGATACAAAGACCGCTATGTTACAACAGTCTTCCTTCTTTCCCTGCAACTATTAACACAAGTTTATCTTTGACATTTTAGGCAATATTCCTTCATATTACTATGATTTATTTTCTAGAAAGGTGCTTCCATGCTCCATGCATATCATACTTATATTATTAAGAAATTATGAAAATGTCAACAGCATGAGGACCAGCACTGGCCCCAATCCTCCTCCTATTGATGAATTTATCAAAACATTGTTCGATATACTTTAACATATTTGCATTAATATGACTATAAGGTTTTATTTATTTAGGGGCTGAACATGCTTCATACATAGCTCACTCGCATTTTCTTGTAAATGACCAAAATATGAGCAATAGCAAGACCACTAGGTTTCGAGAGTCTACCTTGTATTGCTGTAATTATCAAAACAGTGTACATTATAATTCATATTATTATGATTTTGGGAAGCAGGTGGTTGCATGTGTCATGCTTAACATACTTTTATTTTTTGGTAATGATAAAAGAATTCAAGGAGAACCTCTGGTTGTCGCCAATCGTCCTCCTATGGCCGAACTTATCGAAACAGTTTACAAAACACACTAGAAACAATACACAATCGTTTACTTATAGCCTTTTTTTAAATTCAGGTTTTGTTTATACTTCATGCATAGCATACTCAGAGTTTTGAGGAAATAACTAAAATATCTGCAATGGGAGGACCACTAGGTTTTAGCAGTCGGGTTTCTATTGTTGGAGATATTAATACAATTTTATATCATAAGTTTTAGACAAGATTCATTTGTATTACTATGATTTGTTTTCAACAGGTTTTAACCCACTTCATGCCTGTCATACTTCTATGTTTTTGGGAGTGATCAAAATTTGAAAACTGGGAGGACAAGATGTTGTCCTGAATCACCCCCCTTTTACTGGATCTAACAGCACATTACAGAATATATATTTTATGGAATGCACATTCGCATATCTACCATGTTTAGTTTATTCCAGTGTTGAACATGTTTCATCTTTAATTTGCTAGGTTTTCCTTGAAATGACCAAAATATCAGCAATACAAAAACTGCCAAGTGCAAGAGTTTTCGCTCTATCGCTGCAGGTATTAAAACAATTTCACTTAAAAAATTTTAGACAATGTTCCTTCATATTACTTTGATTTTGTTTTTGAAAAGGTGCTACCACGCTTCATGATATCATACTTATATTTTGGGGGAAATAATGAAACTGTCAACAACATGAGCACCAGTACTTGTCACCAATCCTCCTCGTATTGCTAAATTTTTCAAAACATCGTACATGATATATACTTTAAAATATTTGCAATATTATGTCAATAAACTTTTATATATTTAGAGGTTGAACATGCTCCACGCATAGCGTACTTACATTTTTAAGGAAATGACCAAAATATCAGCAATGGGACGACCACTAAATTTTAATAGTCGGATTTCAATTTCTGGAGTTATCAATACATTTTACATTATAACTTTCGGACGACATTCATTTGTATCACCATGATTTGTTTTAAAAAGGTTCTACAGCACCTCACACATATCAGACTTCTAGGAGGGGTTTTTGGGAGGGGGGGGGTAATTAGAATTTAAGGACTAGGAGGACAAGTGGTTGTCGTCAATTACCTTCTGTTCTTGAATACACAAACATTATGCAATGTATACTTTACGAAATACACAATCGCATATCTACAATATTCCATTCATTCTGGTGTTTAACATGTTTCCTGTCTAGTGTTGTAAGTTTTCCTTGAAATGGTCAAAATATCAGCAATACAAAGACCACTAGGTTCAAGAGTTTTCCCTCTATGGCAGCAAGTATTAAAACAATTTTATTTTAAAAACTTTAGACAACATTCCTTCATTTTACTACGATTCGGTTTTTAAAAAGGTGTTACCAAGCTTCACTCATATTACACTTATATTTTGGGGGAAATTTTGAAAATATCAACAACATGAGGAGTAGTAATTGTTGCCAGTCCTCCTCCTTTTGCTGAAATTATCAATATATTGTACGATAAATACTTTAATATATTTGCATTAGTATGACCATTACCTTTTATTTATTCAGGGGTTGCACAAGCTTCATGCATATCGTACTCACATTTTTAAGGAGATGACCAAATTATCAGAAATAGGAGGCCCACTAGCTTTCAAGAGTCTACCTTGTATTGCTGTAATTATCAAAACAGTTTGCATTAAATTTTTTAGAAAATTTTCATTTATATTATTATGATTTTTGGGAAACTGTTGGTATCATGTGTCATGCTAATCATTTTTTTTTTTTTGTGGATATTATTAAACGTTCTACAATAAGAGTACCAGTGTTTATCGCCATTCGTCCTCCTATGACAGAATTTTGCACAACATTTTATAAAAACACACTATAAACGACACAGAGCCGTCTAACTGTATCATATCTTTATGCAGCTTTTTTTCATAAATCATGCATACCATACTCACAGTTTTTGTGAATCGACCAAAATATCTTCAATAGGAGGACCACTAGGTTTTAGTAGTCGAGTTTCTGTTGCTGAAGATATCAGTACAATGTTACATTATCAATTTTAGAAAAGATTTAACATTACAGTTATTTGATTTAAAAAGGTTCAATCAAACTTCACGCATATCAGACTTCTAGGGTTATTTTTGGAAGTGATCAAAATTTAAAAACTGGCAGGAGAAGTAGATGTCGTCAATCATACCTATTGCTGAATTAAACAAAACGTAACACAATATATACCTTATAAAATTTGCAATGGCATAACTATTATGTTTCATCTATAGTGTGCTAAGTTTTATTTCAAATGACAAAAATATCAGCAATACGAGGACCGCTAGGTTACAAGAGTCTACCTTCTATAGCTGTAATTATCAAAACAGTTTACATTATAATTTTTAGAAAATATTCATTCACATTATTACGATTTTTGGGAAACAGCTGGTATCATGTGTCATGCTTATCATAATTTTATATTTTGGATATTATAAAAAGTTCTACAATAGGAGTACCAGTGTTTATCGCCATTCGTCCTCCTATGACAGAATTTTGCGAAACATTTTATAAAAACACACTATAAACGACACAAAGCCGTCTAACTGTATCATTTTTTATTCCGGTTTTGTTCATAATTCATGCATACCATACTCACAGTTTTGGGTGAAATGACCAAAATATATTCAATAGGAGGACCACTAGGTTTTAGTAGTCGAGTTTGTATTGCTGAAGATATCAATATAATTTTACAGAAACTATGTGAATCTTACTTACTTTTAGAAAAAATTAAATGAATTTTAACTATTTTAATACGAAATTCAGTGAATTTAATAATTTTATCAGATATGTGATTATATGCATCCGCTTGTTGTTTCGAAAATAGGTTTTATCAAAAATATATATTTGAATATTGGGAAATGTTACCTGGTATATTACAAAGAACGTCATGTGTGCTCTTTGCTCAATTCCATCTGAAGCCCGATTGAACTGATATTGATATGCGATCTTGCAAACTATAGCATCATCTATCATAGCATCTCGATTGATTGAAGGCGTATTTATGATACAAAGCTGTTGATATACATAATGTTTAAGATAGTGGTGTACCCCAAAGATCAATCTTGGGCCCGCTTTTGTTCACAATTTATGTAAATGACATGGAAAATAGTATGAACTGTGATCTTTATCTCTATGCAGACGACTCGGCACTCGTGGTTTCCAGTGTCAGTAATCAACGAAGTTTTTCCCTATTACAAATGCGTTAGATTTTTTTTTTTAATGCAATATTTAGGAACAATACTTGCTGTTTGAATGTGACCTCATAACATTGTAGTACAGTCAATGATATTCATCCAAGCATAATGCTGTTCTGTAATCAATGGATTTTTTCAATTTTTTCCCTATTGCAAATGCATTAATTTTTTTTAATGCAATATTTAGGCAAAATATCCAACATTATATCATAGGATAAATACAAAAAAATCACTCAATTTTTTCCTCAGCACTCAATTTTTCTGACATGCCAAAGCCACGATCCCCATAGTGGTGAGTGGTTCCGTGTCAGAATCATTTCATTTCAACCAGAAACACCGCTCACGATGGTTTTGATAA
The DNA here is from genome assembly GCA_964020975.1 of Hermodice carunculata. Lineage (NCBI taxonomy): Eukaryota > Metazoa > Annelida > Polychaeta > Eunicida > Amphinomidae > Hermodice > Hermodice carunculata. The sequence goes on from CAXHWN010002550.1 coordinate 183,183, forward strand.
TTAACGTATAGGTGTACCCAGTATTACTCCTATGTGAAATGGGCTTTGGTTGTCCAATGTTCAGCTTTTAAGGTGTACGTAGCCTTTGCTGCATAAAGTGATCTTCAATCAAGTCGCTGTTCTGTTTGTAAATTGTCGCATTGGACAAATCCCGCTCTTTATTCTCGCGGTCAGAGCCAGGGCTGGACTTGCTCTTTCTAGAACGTTGTAACTCTGTGGTCAAGTGTGCTAACAATTGCTCTGTGGTCTCCTCCCCAGGATGGGCAGCTATCCAATTTCCGGGAAAAAAACCATTGCAGGGACCTCTGAAGCTTGTGCTCAAAAGCTATCCTGGAATAACATTCCTCCCCTCTTTCCTTATCTGAGGAAACGTCAATAGAGAGTATATCCAAGATAGACAATATTGACTTCTCTACATTTGACCCCGAGAAAATCAACTCGCCCTTTTTGACCAACTTCTCAAATTTCGTCTGGAATTCAGACAGTAGTTTACGTTCATTTTTTGTATATCTTTCAAATAGAAGTGAAAACGTTAACTTCTCAGCTTTTGAAGGCATTATCAACATGTTAGAAAAAGCCTAAACAGGTATATTGGCTTATCATTGACCCCCGTGATTGGAAACTTTGTGTAAATCAGGAACCATTCATTGTATATGAACTCTGCACTTGCTCTTGTAAACCCCAGAGATAGACACATCCATCCTCTATCTTAGTACTGCTGAAGCATATACCAAGAAAATCTGTGTTGTGAGCTTTCACTAGTTAGGGCACCATTTTGGTATTTGAGTAACCAACAGTAATGCATTTTTACTGATTTCATACAGTGGGAGATCCCCTTGCTTCTTGTTTGGTTCTAGTAGAATTGGCCCCATTAAGTCCCGAGACCTGGACTGGTAATGGATATGCCTGGACAGCAGGGTGGCAAGCTTCCTGTACTGTAGGTGCCGCTGTGCTCAGGCTTGATAATTTAGCTCATGCAGTATTCAGCTCATTTTGACGTATTATTAGTTTCTTGTTTAATTGAGCTGTATTTGTTTGGAGTGAAACTGTTTCTTTTTTCGAAGTGGCGCACTGTTGTGACAGTTGCCCATGGTCCTTCTGTAGTGCATCACATTCTGTCGCCTTCTTGATAATCTCACACTTCTGGATAGTCCTTGTGTTTTTTCAGTTCCTCAAGTTTCGAAAGCGTTTTCGATAATTTTATGTCCAGCCAGACTAGCTCTAAGATCCTTGGTTTGTGCCTTCAGTTGGCCAAGCTCTGAGACTGGATCATTTTGTTTTCTCCTCAGTGAGTTTCTTGTTAACAACGAGGCTTAAATTTGCTTGTATACTGGTATTTACAAAGCATTCAGACTAATACCGGTTTGTTTGTCATCAGGTTGTGAGTCATTGGAAGTTGAACACAAGTGTTTTGTGAGGGAGTTATGCACACTGTTTTCTTTTGTCGATGAATCTGGACGCTTTGAGGCCCCAGTGATAGGTGATAGTTCTGCCTGTGTTTGTAGAATACTAAGTGCATGCAAGGCCAACCTTGCCGCAATTGGGGTGCTGTTAGTTAAAAATGTATTATCTGTCAAGAAGAAAAGGAAGGGGTTGCATAGTCCAAATTTCCAGAGTCATCTGGGCTTGGCTGTTGGCTATCTTTAGCAGAAGAACATATGGTTATTTCCCTTTCATTATTTTCCCCTTCCTCAGGCATAGTTTTCCAGGACTTAGAGTCCATGATATCTACCAGAGTGGCCAGCTTGGGGAAGTCCCTCTCTCGGCCCACAGTTTAACATGTTCGCCCTCAATTAATACCTTGTCAGAATCAGTGACTCTAATAGTTATGAAATATTTATGCATGCTAGATCCACTTACAGAGTCTATATATGCTGGAATCCTAATGCCTATGGTGCTTTTATCTTTGGTACCTACATTCGCCTGTACCAGTTTGCCTTTTACTGCTGATATCCTGTAATGATGACCCACTGTAATCAGGAAGACTAGCAGTCAGTTTGTGCAAAATAGTACATTTTTCTGGTTCCTCATCAATGGCTAGAACACTTAGCTGTCCAGATCTTCCCATGGTGTATTAAAAATCAGCTCTTCACGATTTTCTTTTGTCTGCCTACGTTGCTTGCGTTTGCTTTGCTGTGCAGCCACCTTAGTCAAGGAGTAAATGTAGTTTGCAGCATGTCAGTCCCACCTTTTAGAATGAGGAGTATTTCCAAGATGATCAACTGCCATTTTGCTAGAATATTGCTCAGCAAATCTTCCAGTCATAACTTTACGTATCCAATAGTTTATATATGTACATAAATTATCACACTAACAGTTTATTCCTGGGTAAGGTGTCCTATTTGCTTGGTGCATACGGTGATGTAAATTTTTCACCAGTCAGGATAATACCTGTAGTAGTTGTCGTTGTCGCCATAT
>CAXHWN010002551.1:2500-13000 GCA_964020975.1 Hermodice carunculata
ATTATACCCATTAACCATAAAGTGACACTTACTCTTGCAAGCGAAATGTTGAAATTGTACTTTCTTGCCAATAAAATGAAATAAAACCTAGGCAACCCCCCAGAAAACTGTCAAAGTATCAAAACTACGTGCAATTATTATTATTATTATTATTATTATTATTATTATTATTATTATTATTATTATTATTATTAGGCGTGCCGGAATTACCGTCGAAGGTCCATCTTCCATGTGTCCAAAATCAATATAAAGCCTTAGGTCCTGTTGAACCAAGACCACCACCGTTGCCATATGACCGCGTTATTCCGGGAACCAAGCAGAACAGCTCTGATGAAAGCAACAGGGTACCTGCATGTACACCTTCCCAGATCAATTCACAACATGGGATCTCAGATAAAAATACCGAAGCATTTATCGGAATGGCAATTGATGGGAATATGTGTTCGCCGAATGCCTCTGGTAACCAGGTTGCAACAAGGGGTACTGAAAAATCGAACCAGACAATAATCAATGTATTCAACTATAACGTGGCTTTTGGTGTACCAGGGAATTCCCCAGAATACGAAGATAAACCAGTATCTTCTGCGACAGATGGCCAACGCAAAGGCTCACAAAACACAGAATTTGTAGCCTGCAGACCCAAAGGACTGGCAGATACTATGGGCGAAACTTCGCAAGTGGTCTCTGTGGAAAACCAGGCCTGTTTTCTGCCATCCATGTGTAAGTATGGCAATGTATTTAATTATGGTGTAAACTGTTTTTACACATTACATATTTTGATTGATAGCATTGTGCTTATTTGATGAGCATAAATGGTGCATTACTGCATATCATCACCAAAATGTTGACATTCTTCGACGCAATGTAATGTTTGAAGATTCAAGGTGTCGTCCATATACACTTGGTTAGATATTGAGTGGTCGTCCGAATGAATGCTTTTATGACTAAATTTATGCAGCAGCTCACATACAACTCCACGATTATGATATTAGGGTTGTATACCTTTCGCACGCTAGAACATGATTTACAATAGTGAAGCCTGCAGACCTCCATGTTCCTCCTGAGACAGGGCCAGTAAATAGTTCGTCGCTTCAACATAAAGGCCAGTTTTTAATAGCTAAATGAAAGTCTACATATCGCTGCTCAGCCACCAAATTATCCGTGAGTTCTACTTTGATATTCAAATAGCTTCCTGTGCGAATTTTTCATAATGAGCAGGCGATTGTCGCTCTGGTAACATATTTTCATCTTCAAGATAGTCTTTTTTGTATGATTACCAATCTGATGTCACTCGTTACTAAGCAAGGCGTTCTACGTTTCGAACGAATATCGGCTATTGAATAGACCTGGAAGTTTGCCTTAGAGAAGAACCCACCGTTTAAGCGCGCTTCGTTTAATGATTTTAACATTATTTGGTGTGACAGGCGGCGAAATATAATGGCTTTGATTATTGTAAAACACAAGGTACCGAAGTAGCCTCTGTAATATAAATGAAGCCCCCCAAAATTATACCTTTTCATCATTAGTTCGATAAATTTTCTGATACAGTTTTCGTTGTCCCCGTCCTATGATCGTGTCAGGGAAAGTAACATGGATATATAAATGACATTTCGACGTTTTCATATTTTTTTTCGCAAGCATTAGATCCTAATACGTGGCTTCGATCACAGGAGGCAAGAGGAAAGAAATATGTAGCCATCAAATGAGCCGTATCTTGAAGTGCTCAGCAGGGGAAATTGTAATCACCAGTGATCAGTGAGGTGTGAGCTTTTGTATGCATTAGGTCCATCTAGGGCAAGTAGTTCCTTTCGGGTAATGAAACGATATTAAGGGATTGCCGCTGGCTTCTACAGTGCCCCTTTCCCCTGCGACCCGACACCCATTGAATACCCGACCATGCACAGGAGCAGTAAATGCAGCAGTACATGTACTTTTGTTCGATGAACAGCTGTAATACTGCAAAATACGCTGGCTGCAAGTGGTTTTCATGTAAAGGTTACCCTAACTCTGTTGACAAAGTCTTCCCTGTTTGATGCCTAAAAATGTTAGTGCACGACCTCTGTCCTTTGTGGCAAAACTTAAGTCTGCAATGGATATAGTTTAATTCAAATTGGAATGAAGCGGTGTCTCTCTGAGTACGGTAGGTGATGAACTTCAATGATTCTCAAGTTTCCATTAAAATGTGCCAACAGTGATTGCACATTTACTAACGATAGATTTAAATACGAGAAAGAAACCAGCCAGATCCAACCGACATGTGCAATCATATGTTAGCAATTTTTCTGCTGTATTGCCATCGGGACCTTAAGAATCTTTCACGACTGAGTAAATTTTAAACTCAGGGAGACTTAAATTCAAACCTAAAATGGAGCTTCTTGATAAAAAAGCGTTGTCAAAAAGTCAGGATAGAGAAACTTGGAAAAGGTACCGGTCGTCTTATGTCCTGACAGTTTCTTCTCAAACGCCCTCCGATACAATAACGTTTAAGATGATTAAACTTTGACAGGTGCAGATTATCCACGTTTGAAGCTCCAGCCATAGAGCATTTTAATCTTATGCACAAAGCGGGAACTGAAATTGATCCTTATTTAATATGCCGAATTGACTTAAGACGCTCACTCATGCCATTATAACAGTTACAGTCAGTCATGAAAGGCAAACTGACAAGCATAAGAGTCGCAATTTCGTAAAAAAGTTGCAGTTAAAGAAAGAAAAAAAAAGGAAATTACGATAAAAGGTCCACATTATAAGCCCTGCAACTCGTTAGTTCGACATTTAAAACTCGACATTACAAAAGAGCTTGTAATTACGAGAAAATTTGCGTAATTGCAAAATAACAAATTCGTAGTTACGGGGAAAAGTGGTTATTATTTCGTAGAGTTCTATAATTATGAGACCAGGATCTTAAATTTGATTCGTACTTGTAGTTTGAAAAAAAAACAAAAATGGTGCTCTCAATTTCGTATTGCCACTTAATAAAAATTGGTAGCGTCTGACTTTCTAGTAAGAACATGTTTCACATGCGTGAAAGAAATAAAGTGTGTGCAATGTTTCGTTTTTTCTTCTAGTTTTCAACTGTGACAGCATACCCAAGTTTCCAGGTCTGGAAGCTTCTTCTTTTAAACCAGTAGTTCTCTTCACAGTAGGAACACAGCAACCGGCAATGACATCGCGCACATGTGCACAGGCCTCTGGAGTACAGACCAATGAAAGTTATGCTCCAAAATGCTGAGAACGTTTATTCCTGGTGGACATTGCTGTATCATTGTTAAACAGGTCCATGATAATGAGCTAACACTTATGAAGAGGCACTACGAATAACTTAATTATATTTGGAAAGTATCGTGTGAATACTCCGTCTGACTCAATTGTTTGGAATATACTTCATTGGGTCCGCTAGCTTACTGGAGCCTGTTACAATAGTTGAGAGTAATGAAGCAAACAAACTGAAAAAAAAAAAACATCATTAAAGTGCTACACATGTAATCTTAATCTATGGCTGTATATTGCTGTGCTAACAATGGGCCTAGGACCTATCATGTAAAGTAATACATCGAAAAAGATGTGTTTTTGTCTATTAGTGCTTAATTGTAACAATGGGCCTAAAATGCATTGATTATTTGGATATATAAACCAATACATCGAAAAATATGTACTTATCTATCTGTGTTTAATTGTCTCATTGGGGCTTGGATCCATTATTGTTGATAAAAAAGCAATACATCGAAAGAAATGTTCTTTCATGATAGTATTTGATAGTAACCATGGACCTAGGATCCACTATTATCGAATTTTAAGCCAATATGTCCGATTTTCTGCTATCACCAACGTGCACATGCTCCGTGTTAAAAACATGATTTCGTGAGTTTGTGTTACGTCAGGAAGTACCAGCAGCATCAAGTTGTGAACTATATGAGTGGATATCAGGTAAAGTAGATCCCCACCACGGTCGAAAAAAATGTACTATGCGGTCGGGAAAAAAGAAGCCGACAATAGCAAAAATATGAAGATTTATTAAAGATCATTTTCGAAAAAGCAGCAAAACCTATTAAACAAATTAAGGTCTGTGGTCCCCAGACGTGTCCCTATATAATTATAAGGCAATTGGCCATGCACTTTGGAGATGAGGACATTTTTTAACATTATGCCGCAACAAATACGTTAAAAAACCTAAACGACGGGTTCTTTGGTCATATTAAAGATTTGGCCCCAGAGCCTAGATGGGATTTATAGCGACTTGTATACACAGTAAATGGTTAATCCAGGGGAAAATGTGGCCACATTATATAATGTGGCCCCAGTAATGAACGAAGCGCTCCGTGTTATGTTTATCGTGCAGGACTGCAGGTTCCCCAGGCAGTGGCTCTGAATGTTGACTTCCCGGTCTACCGTATTTTGAGTATTTCAGGTCTACGTTGCCTTTGAACTACCTTAAACTCTTTTTTGATCAGTTACCATTGTTTTAAATGACCATTTGGCTTTTATTCTGTCAGAACTAGACACTGACATTTTAATTTTATACCTGACGGGCACAGTTGTCGCGGAAGACACTGACATGCACAGACAGTGTGATCCATCGTTTTGCCAGATTGAGTAACCCAATATCCGTTTTAGTTGATATGAATTGGGATAATAGTTCCCTACTGAGGCGCATAACTTGGCGAAATAAACGCGTTTTTTGAGTAACATAGATAATACAACATATTGAACAACGCTGTATTACAGGCTGGCACCTGTATGTGTATTTGATGCAGTTGTAAGCACGTAGTGTGCAAATCATGTATATGTAAATGAGTATGGAGACATCCCTGGAAATAGTGCGCTTCGATTAATATTCATGCGCAACGCATATGCATTGATTGTAAATATCGAGTGGGCGATGGTATGAGCTTGGAGCAATCGATCTGGAGGTAAATTAAGGTAGATTTCAACACATGATAGCCGAGAAAATGCAGGATAAGGGTAAGGTAGAAAATGGATAACAGAATGAAGAAAATAATTTATTGTGCCGGACAAACCCGCAAAAAGATGACAGGAAATTTTAAAGCAACAAGTGTTCCACAGCATTATAATAATTCTAGGAGAAATAAGGATTTTGTTTTTGTTGTTGTTGGTGTTGTTTTTGTTGTTGTTGTTGTTGTTATTATTATTATCATCATCATCATCATCATCATCATCATCATCATCATCATCATCATCATCATTATTATTATTATTATTATTATTATTATTGAATTTCACGATATATGCATTGTCAAATTTCCTATAGTGGAGCATATGCATTAAACACACTAGTTACCAACTAAAAATTATTTCCTTTTGATACGGAACATCTATTGTATTATTCTTCAATATTAATATGTTGTTAATAGTTTGGTCAATCCGGTACAATCCTGTTCAATCCTGTTCAATCCGGTGAAATCCGTTAATTAGGTACACCCGAAATCTACCAGCCATCTGAGTGCTCCAATGCGAGACGAGAGCTCCTGATGGGTTTTGTTTACATATGCGCTTTGAATGTCAGCACCACCGAGTCATGCATAGGAAGGTCAGATTTGTAAAAGTTGACATTTAATAGTTTGAAACACATTTTCACGATTCAGTTATCACGAAAACGTCCTTGCTTGCCAGATCCTAGTTCCAAAGCCCCTCTGAAGTCCCGCTTGGTAATGTTTCGGAGGAATGACTGGTCCGCATTGTGATTGGCTCAAAATACGATGGCTGCCACATGACAGCCAGCTTACGCACGTCTTTCGGTGTGCAAATTTAATTTTCTATCACTTTTTATCACCCTCTCCGCCTTTCCTGGAAGACTAATACAATAATAGTAACGTATCCGTGCATATTGCATTAATAGTTTCGAAAATTTATGAATCACTTCTCAGTGTGTGTGCGCCCGTCACACTTTTTAAAAAGCTATCCTGCTTACCGGAAGGTCAATGATTGACAGGCGGTCGGGTTAAAGGAATGTTACGAAAAGCGATAAAAAATGATATAAATTTGTCTTTAAAGCCAGTTTCACGAATATAGTCTGATAGATTAGCCATTTCACTATTTGATACGGTGATTACTTGGTTGTGGGAAATTTTCATTTACTCCCCTTAACGTTAAATCACTCCGGTATGTGAAGAATGGGGGATGCTGTCAGACGTGACGTTTGCATGTAAAAAATGATCAAATTTGGGTAGATTTGAAACCTGAAAATATGAAAAAACACGCGCAGTCAGTTATATTCGGAGCGTGGCATTATGGATTTGGTCATATATGGATAGCAAGGAGTGTTTGGGGGCCAGAATATGGGTCCAAGTTTCAGGGGGCGTGGCTTCTTATTTTCGGGAGATTTTAAAATATGGTGTAATATTACGAGGCACCACAGCTAGCACAGGGGCACCCACCTGCCCACTGCCGGCAACTTGCTTGCTCCGCGCTGCCTACGCAACTTACCCGACAAAACGGAATAAAATATAAATAGTTAATTTGAATGTCACCCCGATAATTGGTTTTGGGCCACAGCTAGTGCTACATCTGGGGCCACATTTCCTACCAGACCAGTCACTAAGTGTATGGTTCCGTTCCTAAAAAGCCACTGAGTGGGCGTTGGGCCACATTTCAAATTTAGTATACGATCCGCCGTCTGGGTTTAAATTAAAAATACACACACAGTACCTGTATAATTAAGTGCTGTGTGACCATTTGGTAGCCAAGGTATACGACAAGCACGTTCAAAGCGAAATGACAAACCTTTTTTGAGAAGAAGTCGAATGTATGAACTACCATTGCAATCTGCATTATAACTTACAGTTTATATGAATGTATGCGTTAGATGCAAAAACCCTATATATGCATTGACTTTTTATAATAATAATAATAATAATAATAATAATAATAATAATAATAATAATAATTGTAATGATGATGATGATGATGATGATGATGATGATGATGATGATGATGATGATGATGATGATGGTGATGATGATAATGATGACAATGATGAATATGCATATTTACATAGTCACTGGCTAGTAATTCTATCCCGGCCAGAAAAAACCCCCACGAGGTTTGATGGTATTCCAGCAATGGATCACAATAGAAATGTATACAAGGAGGTAGAAACTGGACCTGCAGCTTTTGAACAACGTCCAGTCGCATCCAGAAATAAGTTTTTTTTAACTATAACGCAAGGTGCTGCTATGTTTCATGGGAATTATATTTTTTCCGCCTACAGAAACAGTATTATGAAATAAAATTATAAAACACCGTCAAATGTTACCCGATGTCAAAGCCTGGTCATGATGCAGCCAATATAAGCAATATTCTGATGAAAATGGCATGAGCTATCAGTCATGGGAAAAATATATGTGAAAGATTTGTATCTGTATTCATGTAACGATCCTAGTAACATGTTCTTGTTATCATTGCGTTCAGCCAAGATTCGTGTAGGCACAAAAAAGCTATAAGCGGTACAATTTGATAGAGAACAATTCAAGGGATATTGTCAGTTTTGCAAACAGACTTTCTTAAAGTCTTTGTTGCATTGCATGCAACATTATTAATCAGCTCTATTGGCGTTAATTTTGAATATTTGATACAGGACGTGACATGCTAACAGTAATGTCATTTAATATCATGGGGGCATAACATGTGATAATCCCAAAACTTGAAGAATTGTTCACAGATGAAAGAGGTCTTCAACATTTCTATTTAACTTTACCTTGAGGGAAACCCATTAAAAAGCGCATAGAATCCGAATACAGGTGTTGACTGTAGGCCGACAATTTTGATTGGATCACTCAACAAAGATCAACGGCACATTGGGCTTAGCTGGCAGATAAATTGACTGAACTAATGGAAAAAAAAACACATGTGAAGCTAATTCTCGGATGTGTATGGTAAGAGTTTTATTCACGTATTTATGAAGAAAAAATAAATAAAAAGGAAAACGTCAAAGAACGTTTGTAGTATAGCAAGAAGTACGAACGAGTTGACCAACCGTTATTGTTGATGATCTGCGGCCGCTTATTGTGCATTTCAGAGAGCTTTCAAGCATGCTTGAATGTCAAAATTGTACTTTCTAGAGCCGATATGAGTGATTGGAACAAGCCGCATTGTACAGCACGCCCATCATGCTAAAATACATTAATGTAACAATAAATATAATTGTGTCCTCTGAAACAAAATCATAATATCAGATTCATTTTCTTGGTAAACGAACCTTTCATCCACGTACCAGCATACTCACAGTTTCAGAGACAATACAGAAAGTCTAGGTGCTGTGGTCAAGAGACCCATGTCGTAAAGGTGGGGGGCGGGGTTTGCACGAGGTACTTCCGCTCTTCACGCCTCTTTTATAACCGTTAAACCAAAAGGAGGACTGTGACTGACCTGTACCCAGAAGACGCAGGTGCAATGACCTGACAATTGACAAAACGTAAAGAAAGCGAACCTTGAGCAATTTGTATGGAAATAAAGAAAATGCACGATTAACAAACCTCTGCCATAGTGTAAAGTCAGAGGCCGTATGTACCCTCTCTTAAGTTAAGTTCAAGTCGGACGCCATTCGTTCAACCTGTCGCATGTTTAAAGGGATATTATAATTTTCGGCAAGAAGGCCCGTGATTAATGCTTGAACCCACAGTCACAATGTTGCGTCGATAAGCCGCGTAATTGCCATGCGTGACACTTGCCACACTCCCCAGCTACAATATGAAAAACGAAAACAACGCGGGCAGCTGAATCTACGGAACGTGATCCTTGTCCTATATACAAAAAATGGTGATAGAGCCAAGACCGGATGGCAAGCTGATGTCACCTTGACTATCAACACATTTTGGCTAACGTCACTTCCGACCGTCAACAAGCATTGCCGCAGGTCGCTCACAAACTTATTTCATGGCTGTGGTACAGTTTTTGAAGTCTTATCTCAGCTGCTCCTGTTTTTTTAAACACATCAAGACTGCAATGTTTACTAGAACTACAAACTTGTCCAGTGAAATAGTGAGTTATTTGACTTTTCAATTTCCAGTGGGCCACGAGGAAACAAATTATCGCCCTCCTCACGAGATATCACGAGATATATTGGACATCTCAAGATGGCCGGCCCACAAAGCTGAATTGAAGATAAAACTGGCTGAAATTGGACTCTTACCGGAATCTGTGGCTTTGCTGCAGACCTGTACTCGTCTCCACATTATCAAGCTTGAGTACTACAAGCCTTCAGGCTTCGTTATTACTAAGCGTTCCCGCTCTGTACTACCCATACGATGGCGAAGACAGATGAAATAATTGATTTCATTCTAACCCTACACATTATTGCCATTTAAAATGGCGTAAGGACAGTTTTGCAAGGTGAATATTGTCCGAACTTTGTCAAACACGTCACAATGGAATTTAAGAGTAGAACCTTTGGCTATTCCAAACATTCGTTGTCAGATAGCCGTACTCTCCCAGTTGAAAAATCCCAGATCCGTGGCATGCTAATTGATCTTATGGAAACAAAACTACACAGGGCGGTCACAGCTCTCATATGAGGTAGATGCCGGCAAGGACAGGCTAATTTTGACATTATTACTTGCTGGGGATATTGCATCCAACGCTGGTGCAATGGGCAAAACCTCTCAAACACCGCGTCCCTGGACGTGGACCTAAACAGAGAAAACCAAAATTCCTTTTGCACTATGTGTGGTAAAGGAATATGATTTACCAGCAAAGCTGTAGGCTGTGATGACTGCCATGCGTGGACCTGTTCCGCGCCGATTGCGAACCTGCGCCATTTGAGAATAATCCTCAATCGGCGCAGCGCCATCTAGGAATTCCCAAGCGGCATGCCCAAGTGAGAATCAGCACACGAAGACGCGGTGACGTTCACACGAGATAGTATATCCTTGGTAGTGAATGACATGCCGACTTATTTCTATTCTTCGAGTTTACCGTATCATACATGCACATTTGTACATGACTATTAGTACACGTCTAACTTGAAATGGCCATTCGGATTTATTTTTTGTCAATATTTTAGGTTTCTTAGATATTCTCATGTGGGCCAGAACCAAATGAGGATTTTGATATATTCTTTTTAGTATTTTTGTCGGAGGTATTCCCAATTAGTCTTGACCCAAATGAGAATTGAATACCTTACTTAGAGAGGGACCAAGTGAGGATTATTGTTATTATTTTTTTGTCATTTTAATAGTCTGATACGGTAAAGTCGGTATTTTACATTGACAAAATCCATGTATTACCAGTTTTTTTTTAAACTAGGCTATTATGGCAGTTCAAAATGTTTTTATGTCCTGGCTGTCATATCTAAGCTACAGAGAATAAATATAAGTCGGCATGCCATTCATTGCCAAGGCTATACTATCTCGTGTGAACTTCATCGCTTCTTCGTGTGCTGATTCTCATTTGGGCGCGCCGCTTGGGAATTCCTAGATGGCGATGCGCCGATTGAGGATTATTCTCAAACGGAGCAGGTTCTCAATCGGCGCGGAACAGACCCAT